>CM060110.1:30095232-30395232 GCA_030522415.1 Channallabes apus
ATAAAAGAGATGCAAGCATTGGGTGACTAAATAGTGATAATCAATCAGATTGATATCCATTTATATTCATATAAATAAAGAACAAGTGATTTTTGTCTCATTTAATAATGTTTTACTTACACTGGGAACCTAAGTTACACTATTAGTCTTAATGAGATTCAGGGTTTAATAATCAACATAAGTTATTTTATTATTATTAATTAACAAGCACGTACATGTTTTCAGAATTAAATATGCAAAATATACAGAGTAACGAGATTTCATCTAAATAAACCAATAAAATGTCTATTAATTTTTCCAACCATAACGGAAAGCACACCTTTCATAGCAGACAGGTCTATATGCTGTATATACCAATCAGCCATAACATTAAAAACATTAATTCAATTCAATTTAATTTTGCATAGCACTTTTAACAATTGTCATTGTCGCAAAGCAGCTTTACACAATCAAAAGAATTATTTTAAGTTTGTATGGAAAGTGAATGTGTATGAATCAGAATGATCAGATTGGATCATTAACATTAACATTATAATGACCTAACTTTTGCATTCCCCTTGTGGCACCAAGGCTTCTCTAGCTTTTCCGGCCTTGGCTTTTCATGGCATCTGGGAAGAAAAAAAAACTATACAGTATATAGTTGTTGTTGTTTTTTCCTGGTAATAAAAATATCTGCACGGTGGTGTAGTGGTTAGCACTGTCGTCTTGCACCTCCAGGGTCCAGGTTTGATTCCCGTCTCTGTGTGTGAGTTTGTATGTTCTCCCCATGCTATATGGGTTTCCTCTGGGTACTCCAGTTTCCTCCCACATTCCAAAGACATGTACAGTAGGTTAGGTTAATTGATGTTCCCAAATTGCCCGTAGTGTGTGAATGAGATTCAGGGTTTATGTGCCCTGCAATGGATTGGCACCCTGGGATGGAAGTCTCCTGGGATAAGCTCCAGGCCCCCCGCTTCCCTGAATACAGGATAAAGCGGTATAGATGATGAGTGAGTGAGTAAGTAAAAAAATCCAACAGAAGAAAATCTGACATATTGAAAAGGACGGGCCAGTCTGTCTATGCATAGATGTAAGTCATGAACAAATATTATTAATGATAAAAGAGAACATGCAGATTCTATGAAAACCAATGTAACAACATTAAGAACTTTCTGAAACTTTCTGCATATGACTGGTATTATGCATTATGCACACCTCAATGGGTAAAAGGCATTATACTGTAATATATATAAATATATATAAATATAATATATATTCAGTATATATTACACACGCACACACACACACACACACACACACACACACACACACACACACACACACACACACTCACACACAGTATAGTAGTATATATTACACACAATTTAATGTGTGGTTCAACTTAAGGGTAAGTACACTGCATTTTGTTTGTATGTGTAAATAATATACTTTATTTACCTTACAACAACAACTGTCTGTTGTTGTTGTCACACACTCTAACATTTCATTCAGTCACCTTTAGGTTAGTTGGCAGTTCATGTGTGAAACTGATTCCTCATGCTCTCAGAACCACTCTTTTCCAATTTGGGTCCTGGAATATGGCTGTACCATCAGTGTAAAAAAAAACCTGCTTTGATGTGATAACTTGGTCATTCATAATGTACATTCAGGTCATCAGCTGACTGAATTTTATTTCCACATAACATTGCTGAGACTAGACCTTACCACCTGAAGCAACCCTAGAACATAACACTGCCTACAAAGGCATATAAAGTGGGCGCTATGCATGCGTGGGCATTTCTTTGTTACATTTTTCACAATGCAACTTCAACAAATCTTTACTGTAAGTGAAAAAAATAAAATTAAATCGAAGAAAAAAAAGTGTAGTAACAAGTTGCACAGCTTTTTTAAGTTTACTTAACTTTAGAGATATACAGTACCATACTTCAAATAACTGTTTAGTTGACACAACATGTACCCAGTTCAAAATCTTAAATGAACTCAACTTATTTTACATATTATAAAAAATATAATAGTCAGATCAACTACTGTAGTACTGGTTGTGGGCTCAATTAATTATATTTCTCTAGGGTTGACTTAGCCCAACTTTCCAACTCTACTCAAAAACATTATTTTGGATGTTTTTCTATAAAATTGGCCTAAGAATACCACAACAATTAAAACGCACAAACATTGCTTAAAAAAATAGATTCTTCCAAAACTAGTCAAGGTTAAAACAGTGATCTGCATAAAACAGGAGAATACACATTCTATTTTCTATGGTTTTAAGGTCAGTAAAATACCAAAATAACACCAGATGTTGATCAGACTCTTACTGCTTATTTATTCTATTTATTTTATATTACAATATCATTACCATTTTTGTCAACAAGGTGTCAGACACAAAAAAAGTTTTTCTCTCAACATGTGAATCTGAGGGGAGCATGTCTCTCCAAGTCCAAAAAATATCATTTGGATGGCTTTATACTGTAGGTGTATATCCAGTCTTTTTGGAATTCAATGTTCAGAGCAAAGATCTGCCCAAGCATCACTCATAAAACTGTTCTCATAAAAAAATTCTCAAGAGTGACATGTTTTCAGTGATTAACCGGCCAATTCGGTTTTCATACAAATTAATAAAAATTAAATTTAAACAAGAAATATCACAATAGATAAGCCTCAGCGATTCTGAAGCCAAATGAATACAGACATTTGTATATATTTTTTAATATGATGGGGAAAAAATTCTCATAATGGGAAAAGATTTTCATGTGATGGGCTCTCAGGGAAGGTAAATTGCTGGCTCAACATGATTTGTTTAATTTATTAAACCTATGTTTTCAAGGTTTTCAAGAACACAAGGTTACATGTTGTCTCAAGAAATACCATTGTACAGTAAGAAGTTTGACCAACAATACAATATTAATTTATGCAACATTTATCTAGTTAGAGTTTTTACAGTGCAGGCCTTATTAATAATAATGAACAGTGTGTGTGTGTGTGTGTGTGTGTGTGTGTGTGTGTGTGTGTGTGTGTGTGTGTGTGTGTGTGTATATGTGTGTGTGTGTGTGTGTGTGTGTGTGTGTGTGTGTGTGTGTGTGTGTCCTGCGATAAATTGGCACCCTGTCCAGGGTGTACCCCGCCTTTTACCCTGTCTCATAGAATAGATAAAGCGGGATAGAAGATAAAGATGAGAATGTGACAGGGTTACATAACTAGTGCCTTTTTCTAGATACTGTAACTAGCCAGACCCCAGTCTCATTACACACATTTAACTACAAAGCAATATGTGTTAATTTGCTTCAGTTTTCAGTTTTGTCTCAATGATGCTCTGTTATGTCATGTTGCATTTTGGAATTAAGGGCTCATTCAAGAAAATCAATAATATTGATAAGAAGAATGAGCTAAAGTTGGGTACCATTTTCTAGATGCAATTAAAATTAACTTAGCAATGCTATGTAACGAAGCAGTAATCCATTTGCAACCATTAAGGAAAATAATTAACAGTTTTTAGATAGAAGCAGAAGAAAGAATGGTGTGTCAAATTATTACTCTGTCAAATAACCAGGAGAATGTTTTGAGTAATTGAACCATCATTTAATTACATCAATATATTTAATTGTAATCATAAATATAAAGGAAACATACAATAGTTGCTTACTGACTTTATTTACACAGCCAGTCCCTTAGTAAAAGAGAACATGGGACAAGACTTTTGCATGACAATAAGCTCAAGCAAACCAAAGTGTTCACATACAGTACAACAGGTAGTACGACATAGATTTCACTACTGTTAGAAATAGCAACATATTCACATAATGTAAAGTGTCTATTTACTGGTGGTCATAGGGGTTAGTAAAAGAAACTTCGTTTCAGAATATATGGCCGTCTTGCTTTCTTGTTGTATAGCTGCCTCTTTAGAATATATGGAGATTTTCGCTTCAGTGGCCTGTCGCTACTCTGGTCCACTTCAAGGAATTCTTGGTCAACCTGAGACGAAAGAAAAATAAAAAAAAATTAAAACAATAGATTTAGTTTTGATATACACATTCTGTGCTAATGTGTTGGTTGTGTGAAAGTGTACTGAAACATCTGTCCTGCCATGATTGTGATTGTTCAATGGCTCTGGGTTCATTTCAAAATGAAAGGCACAAAGTGATATAAATACGTGTTAATACTCTGCATTCTGCAGAGTGCATCTGCAGAGTAGGAAGATTTAATTTTCTATTACATTTCCTTTCCTACCTCACTAGGTTGCAGGACTCTGCAGAGGGTCAGGAGGTCGTTAAGTTCCTGTGATGTTTGGCTCACAGCATTGGAGACCCTTTGGTCATAAGCTAACTGGACCTTACTTCTGTACCAGTCATCCTGCAAGGGATCACTAACCCTTGCCAGCATCCGGCACATGTTTAATACAGGGACCTGCCACAGTGGGGTGCTGTGTCTGCTTTGTTGTACCTACAGACACATGAAGAGAACGAGAAAGAGAGAGAAAAAGAGAAAGAGAGTGAGAGAGAGAATTGGATATTAAGCTCATTAATGAAAATTAAAGCAGTACTATTCTTTACAGCAACAAACCATGTAAAGCATTCCCAGTTAAATATAGTATACTCTGTGATCACACCCACAGCATTCAAGAATAAATAATTAGAACATAATAGCAACTGAAATAGCTTATACGTGCATTAGTATCCCGTTCAAAATATTTAAAATCAATATTTATCACTGAGCCTGCAACATGTTCACCTGAGAGATGGCACTCTTTATAGTCATAAGGTTTCTTTGTTTTGCCTGCATTCCCATGAGTCCTTTCAGACATACTGTATAGGATTTTCAGCAAACTGCATATCTGATAGCGTGTATGTTTAATTTCACATCTCTGTTTGATAGATTTCAAAACAAGCATTGTTGTATGTTTGCATGTTTGTACAAAGAGCACTGGTCAAGTAAAAGAATTGCAATTTACAGAATTGAATTTTAAGCACATCCCATCAGTAAGTAAATATGTGGTGGTTAATTTGATTCCGAGCTATTACCAAAATCAGTCTCATGTCTAATTGTGAGTAAATTGCATCAAATAAGCAAATGTGTCTGGAATCCAATGCAATCACTGACAAGTTGCACACTACAAGGGTTAGGCTTGCCCACACTCTCCATCAGCACAATACATCATCACAACCAAACAAATGTCATCAATAACCTACTGTACAAACCTCTAGAAAATATATGCCTTGACTTCACCCAAGAAACAAATGCTGGGTGTCCTGATTTATAAATGTATGATGGTGGCAGTTAGTCAATAAGCTGATCAATAACGTGGTTTTAAGTATTTTACAAAGAACTAGGCTATTACGTTTAGTTCTGTTATCCTCCCAGTACTGAAAACTGAAAGTAGAATCTGTAAAATGCATTTACACAGGTAATGAGCCTTGAATTATAATTAGCCTTCATTTCAGGCTGAATGTTCTCACAGGATGTGATGTTACAGCTCAATAATATAAAGCTTCATAAAAATACATTGAGCATTAAATAGTGGGTACCATGGAACCAATTTAAGATCATTCTGTGTAAAGTTTAAGCAGACCCACTACATCACTTCATCAATTCTTGAAAATTGGAAGCTTTTTAGCCACCACAAACTTTAAAATAATACATTTTGCTTGTTTTTAAACATAAGAATGAGACTTCTAATTTATTGTACTAAAGACAGATGCTCCATCTGCAAAAAAACAGACATGAATGAATTCTTACTCTAAGGTTAATGCATGTGTTCTTCTCTCAAAGGTCAAATCAACACTCCAAAGACTTCCTGCTGACATCTATAGTCACTTGAGGGAGCTTTTTACCCACTCAGTAAGCAAACAGGTGTTTCTATCCCAAATCTCTATTCATCACCAATCGATCTACATTTGAAATGTTTTTAACACTTCTATGTAGTATTAATAATGAATCTTAGCAAGTGGCTTTCAATGTAAAAAAAAAAAAAAAAAAAAAACTTTCACCTCTGAAGTAAAGAGGCTGCTCAGTATTTCCTCATCTATCGCCTCTTTGGCCTGATCAGCATCTGTAAAGAAATAATATTTACATTAGTTATGTATGGCTATGGCAAGCAAAAACTTAGCAAAGATCTCATTAGATTATTGAGGATAAACAGCAGTTGCCATTCAAACTAATTGCAATAATTGCTCAACTTCACTCTACACGTTTCAATTTAAACAATTGTGTGATCTTCCTACTTGGCTTGATGTGCCTAATACAAACATTAACAGGGAGTGTTTTTGTTCCACTGGAAAAGACAGCAAATTGAACTGCATGCTTTTTCCAGACCTAACGGTTCAATTCAGTTCAATGCTTAGTCAATTATGAAACTTACATTTATTAAAATGTAAACTGGAATAAATGTATTTTCTCACAATTATTTCTCTCTCTCTCTCTCTCTCTCTCTCTCTCGCTTTCTCCGTGTGTGAAAGAGATGCTTGATTTGATTTTCTAAGCACAATTAGGTAAAGCAACTATTGGAATAAGACATGAGATGTGTTTTGCATCTGAGTAATGATAAAGAATTAAAGAGTCATCAAAAGCCTGTTTTCTCTAGAAATATAAATGTATTTAAGTAAATGAATGTCAGCTAGTGTTCCTATGATTAAATAAACCACTCAGTTACACAAATCGTAAATTGCATAATTTGCACAACTTATTTGATCCCTCATTTCCTCTATCAGTGGGAGTTGTAAGTACTGTGACTCAATGAATTAAATCAGGTAGCTCAGCTTACAAGTTTCTATACTTACTAATATTACTTCCTGAAATGAATTGCATATTGTAGAAAACCCCAAAGTACAAATCTATGGGGCACTAATTACTGTGCAGTAATGAAGTACCTACCTGAGCAGAGTCCATTAATGGTCAGAAAGAGGAAAACCACAAAGGTCAACCGCACTGACATCTTGCTGACAATTCCTCAGATGTTGCACCTTTATTCTAGGCCCAAGTCCATAAGGTAATAGGTCAAGACTAAAAGAAGTGGACAAAGTAGAACAGGGTATAATAAGACAGAGAGCGAGCAAGATCGAAAGCAAGGTGACTCCAACTGACACTTTTCTCTTGGTTTCTTATCCAGCCTGCCGTGCTGTGTGTCCTGTTGGCTTTTTCAGGAATGAATCTAGGAGTGCTGGGCTCCATTCCACCCAGTATATAAGAGCTGGAGTGATGTCACAGGCTGCTTCATCCTACCTCCCCCCTCCCCTCTCCAGCTCTCACCATCCTTCCTCATCTAGCCCGCTCTCCCCTCAGCTCCGCATCCAGCATCTTGATGACATCAGAAATACTGACTGCATAAACTGTTGTCATTCGTGTTGATTAAAGATGTGTAACACTTCAAACTTTGACACCTCTCCTTTAAGAAACCATGCAAATATTTCACTTACAGTATCAATTTTGATTACTTGTTAATCTTGGTTAGCCTATCTTCCTGCAAATATCATGTTGGGTAAGGAGCTATTGTACATGGTTGTCAGTCAGCCTAAATGTGTTCTATACCTTGCTACAGTAGCTATGTCTTAAACAAGTAAAATTGAGGTTTTGGTCAAGCACTTGGATAACTGTATACTGCACTAAGATCGACATCTCCCTAATAAATCCAGTCTGGTTAATACCATCTGTGAAAATCTACATCATACTTCTGGATATTACAACATCATAAACAGTAACAGAGAGGGGTACTTAAACGCTCAACAAAAACTGAAAATAAGAACTGAATTAATAAGGCTTATCGCCTTTAATTTTAGCACTGATGTTAATGAAAAAGGGAGACCCATCTAACTAAAAAAAACACATTGTGTAATACTGTTGAATATTTTAATTAGACATGTAAAATTCTATGATCAGGTGTCACAAATTTTTTTTCACTATAAATATATAAGGGTATGTTATTAATACAGGCTAGATGCTGAGAATATGGGTGGTATTAAGATTGGCATAGTATTTATGCTCATTATAATTTGTGGGTATTATAACATGCAGATTAGGTTAATTGGTGTTCCCAAAATTGCCTGTAATGTATGTGCCCTGTGATGGACTGGCACCCTATCCGTTGTAAGGCTGGGTTTCTTTTGGATTTTTTACAACCAGTACCAATGCGTAAATGGTGCCTGAACCAATACGTTAAAAAAAGAGCCACAAAAATGGTGGATAAGGTTAAAGAATTATTTTTTAAATAATTAAAATAAACAAAGGCGGCGCGGTGGTGTAGTGGTTAGCACTGTCGCCTTGCACCTCCAGGGTCTGGGTTCGATTCCCGTCTCTGTGTGCATGGAGTTTGTATGTTCTCCCCATGCTATATGGGTTTCCTCCGGGTACTCCAGTTTCCTCCCACAGTCCATAGATATGCAGGTTAGGCTAATTGGCGTTCCTAAATTGCCCGTAGTGTGTGATTGGGTGTGTGAGTGTGTGTATGTGTGTGTGCCCTGTGATGGATTGGCACCCTGTCCAGAGTAACCCTGCCTAGTGCCCGAAGTCTCCTGGGATAGGCTCCAGGTACCCCGCGACCCTGAACACAGGATTAAGCGGTATAGAATGAATGAATGAATAAAATAAACAATATATTAAAGCTTTCAATTATGCATAAATGTAAGTAAATGCAACACACATAAATCTTACATACTACCTAACCCAACTACAATAATTCAACACCAATAACAGCAAAGTTGTTGGTACAGGTATTCTTGGTATCCTACAAACTGGCTTCAAATTCCAGCAATACAGAAATATAACCATATTATTAACCTTTTATTTAAATACCTGTAGTAGTAAATTAAAATGAAGCATTTAGTTAAGAAAAGTCTGGTCTTTTTCGGAAATTTATACAACACAAAATGTCACACTTTTTTAATGACCATGGGATTTAAATAACCACCACACAAATTAGGAGCAGGTCTGTTGTTGGGGGGTTTGTTTGTGAGTTCTGTTGTTCTTCTTAAATGATTGTGATTTTCTAACTTTACTGTAGAGAACTGTAGAGATTATCCACTGATAGTTTATAAGGAGAAATATTGTTAGTCTGTTGGAGATTATAGGCAACACTGTATACGTTAAGTCTTAGCGTGGTTGCTTTGTCTTTTTTTTAACGCGGGCTGGTTTTCCCTTGGGGGGGGGGGGGGGGGGGGGTTTCCCGTCGCCATCTTAAGGAGTCATTACTTTATCACAAGTAATGTTCGACATAATAAAGTACTACTTAATAGAAATTTCTGCTTTCTGGCTCTGTGATGATTTTAAAAAAAATTAACTCGCAATAAAAAAATTAAGTAACCGATGTGACTTTCATACATTTGACACATGTTGTACATTTCTACAAGCTGCTGTACACTGTATATTAGGGCAGTGTGCGGAATTGAGACGTAGCCCAGCTCCCTCCTCGTTGTGGGACGGCCCATTAAAAACCTAGGCTTCCTCAGGCTGCTGATGACTCTGTTCACAAGTTGGTTAACTTTCGCTCAGCAGGTATCCTGTGTCCTGAACTCCTGCGCTATGGCTCGGAACTGACTGCGTTTATACAGTGAAGCACAATGGCGCCGTTTGGACGAAACTTTCTTAAAGCGCGACTGAAAAGCAGGTAGATATTCCGAATGACCTGCTTCATTCTTGTAACTTTTTAAAGGGCGAACATGTATTTTTTTTATACAACACGAAAGTAAAATTCTAACGACATAATTTGTTCTTTATCTTATATTATCTTTCCATGAAGCAGAGAGAGTTTTTAGGGTCTGAAATGAAAAATTAAATAAAATAAAGATCAGCATGTTGTATTGATAGGACTTGTGTTGTTGTAACGTTACAGTGTCATATGGTGGCTCAGGCTCGAGTTACTCCTCAGTTCTGCTGCTCAGTTGATATAGACGCAGGTGCTAGTGTGTGTGTGTGTGTGTCTGTAAAATCTGTGTGTGTTAAAGAAAAACTTAAACACATTCAATTTGCGTATATACTGAACAGATTCTCATACCATGTTATGTTATTGTGGTTCTAATTTCTTTGTTATAGCTGTATTTTGTTTAATATTGTCAGAAATTAACTTTAGTTTTATGATGTCACACGGAGGTTTATTGATTTTTTTTTTAATCAGCAGGATTAAATAATGGACTTGTTTAGATATTAGCTCCTAAAAAACGTGCTCTCCATTTTAATGAAAAATCCAACACTAAAGGAGTGGAGACTGCAAAGTCTGTGTCCGCAATAGAACACAATTGCAGGAGAGATTCCACTTGACTGGTTAGATTATGAGAGAACAACTGTGTTGACGGCGGTGTTAGCATGAAAGTTGAAGCTTTGGAACATGATCTGTCTGAGCAGAGTGTACAAATGAGGCGATGAGGAAGCTGGGCAGACTTAAGGGCTGAAGCACTCCTGCAGGAGGACAATGTTGGAAAGTCTTAGTTTAAAAAAAAAACTATGAAAACTGAGTACTATGTACTGTATGTACTGTAGGTTACAGAAGCTGAAAACAAGAAAGACAAAAAATCATGAACATTAATGAAGATCAAGCGTTATAAAGTTATAAAGATGAAAATACAGAATTATTATGGTCAGCCTCAAAGATCCTCGTGAAGGAATACCAACCACCACTGAGAAATAGGGTTATTTATCTTTTTAGGCTATTTCATTGTAGGCTATATATGCCCTATATAGACTGGTTTTGTGACAATGGATGTGGTTTTTAATTCCTATATAGTATAATTACAGTTTTCTAATATACTGTATATAGTCACAACAAGTGCACACAGTAATATTATAAAGTGGCAACCATAATGTTAAACTTCAACACAAATTCAAATGAGCAAAGCCAGTGTGGAAGAATATTTATTTCCTTTGTGTGGAGTCAAAAAAGAAAAATCTAATGCCAATATTAATGTTAATGTTTTTTTTGTTTTTTTTTACAATTTAATGAATGTGTTGATATTATTGGTAACTCATACAGATTTATATTTACAGAGTTTAATGAAATGTTAAATAATGATTAGTGTCTAATTCAGTTTAGTAATTTATTAAATTTTACCATATTAACAGAATACCTATGCAGATGAACAGTGCTCAGCATTCTCTCATAAGGTTAAAGTCTTACAGTACATTTGTTGCTTAAGTTGTTTTACTCTTTCATTTTTCTTGGTTGAATTTACTCCTACACCTGCATAGTTCAACTAAATCTCAGTGTTGAATGAACAGCAGTAGCATTTGTGTGAACATTCCGGTAATAAGCCTAATTAAACATTATAACTAGTCACATCAGATGCATTTATAATACTTTCTGGGGAAAAGGTTTGTTCATAGTAAGATTTGTGTCTAAGGTTGCAGGTACTGTACAACCTGTTTTGGACCTGCAGATTGATATTACCTAACATTTGCTCAGAATCTGTTTAGGAAAGGAATAAAGTAAAAGAGGGTAATGTTAGTGCTGGAAAATAAGTTACGTCATATTATCAATTGTGTTATTACAGGTGTACACAATCATTTTCTTACTAGCAATGTTTATGAGAAACTACAAAACCCTGAGTCCTGAAGTCCTACGAATGACGATATGCAAAGGAGCGGCTTCACGTCTGTAGATTACATAGCATTGACACTGGAGAATTCTCTGAAAAATGCTAAATAAGGTCTCTGCATTGACAGCTAAGTCAATACTACTATACAGTTTGGTACATCAATTTCTTAGTTGTAACATATTGTTATTAGAGAAATTGTGGCATACAGAATAAGATTGACTGCATTAACATAAACCTGGTATTTGCCATACTACCATCATATCATACTACCATACTACTACTATCATACTACCATACTAGCTGTTGTTACAGTATATAAAATTCATGAACACCTTCTGACCAATCAGAAAAGAGAATAGGTATTTGTAAAAACTTATGGTAAATTTAGGATTTTAAACATTTTAAACACTATTACAGCACAACCTTTTCTAAAGCAACATACACATGAGCACACACTGTAATTATCTCAAGTGTATGGATGGAAAACAGATCAGAGGAAACCCAACTCCCATCGTCTGTTATTTTATGTGGTACGCAAAGATTGTCTAGTGTGTTGGATCGTTTTATATCCTCAGCATGTTTGCTATGAAAATGCCTTTGCTATGATTTTCCTTTGGCAGCAGTCCATCACAATGACCAATAGTAGGTTTGAAGGAAATCATAGCTTTGCCACATGCAGCTATATTGTATATGCTATATTACACACCTGTGTGTCATCTGTGTATGCCAGTGAGCAATATGGTTCATGTTGTCCTGACTTTTTTTTATAATAATTAGGTGATGCATATAATTGTGACAGTTAAATTGCTCTGATATATTATCTAATTATACAAGTGAGCCTATGGAGAGAGTGTTAATCTCAAAGCATTAATCAAAGCTTTTTAAGTCCAAACATGCTGTTCTGTGAGCTCACTCCTTTAAGATTGTTTTGTCTCTCCTGAAGATGACTATCTGCTAAAGATGTTCCCCTTAAGATCAACAACCCTGTTTATTCCATCACATTCCCTCATTCTTTTTAGATAAGACTCAGGAAAGTCAGGAAAAGTGTTTCTTGATGTATCTCCAGTCAAAGCTGGCAACAGAATCCTGTTATTTACTTTACACATTCAGTTGAGTAGAGCTTACAGACATACATAACATGAAGTTATGAAGTCATTTATCTTTTAATATCTCTCTTGATGGGTTGTCTGTTTTTATATATTCCAAACTGAATCATTTATTCAGGTTAAATTAAATCATTTAACCTTGGGGAAAGTAATATTTGTTTGTTGTTGTTGTTGTTGTTTTACTCTCGCTCAAGTGGACTTGTAAACACAAAAATACTCTGTCTGAATTATATTCTGCCATATTTTTCTTCCTGCATTTGTGTGGCTAAATGTCAGGCATGCAGTTCATCATATTAGTAGAAATACATGTGTGCATTGAATAAGAAGTCAGATGAACTTTATTGTGTGCTAAAATAAGAAGGTTGATTGTTACAAATAAATACATGAAACATTATTAAATGATTGATGACCGTTGTAATTTGGTTGTAATGACGTTGCGATGACATTGAACTTCTGGACAACATTGTTCTTGAAAGTTTGATTGACTTGATGTTGAGATAACATTGAATATATGATTCAATGACAAAATTCCTTTATTTAGAGCACTTATACTTTATTTACATGTTTCATTTACTTTCACAATCACAAAATAATGAGGTGCATCTTAGTTCTCAAATTGATGTACAGTATTGTAATATGGTGTTTGTGGGACATCAACAGCATGTCCCTCTCTAGTGGTTCAGTGCTAAGCACACCGTGTTCCCACTGCAGTGACCAGAGTTTGAATCCCTCTTAAACTGTTTATTTGGTACATTGTGTTTTGCCAGCAAATATTCCTGCTGAGTTAAGAATTCATCCTGCTTTTTCTATGATACCCAATATTGATTTGATAGTGACATCCTTTTAGTGACTATGGTGATAGAATTGCAGCATGCTTTTAAGGCAAGAAAGAAAATCAAAGGTGTTAAATGTGATGTTACACAGGTCCACTATTGGTTCTAATAGTGTAATGCTCTATATCCTATCACCCAGGTGTTATCATCGTAAATCAATTTTCATGCAGGTACCTCTCATGTTTACATTTAATATAACAAATGGCAGTAGAAAACCCCTATTAGTTACACAGTGCAGTGCAAAAGACTTGGACACTCTATAGGTTGTAGATATTTATTTTATCGCTTTTGAGTCAGTTCAAAAACATTTTACATTACCATTACTTTTGCAACAAAAATTAAATGTTTAAATTTTAATGAAGAAAGAGACAAGTTAACAAAGCAGACTATTTGGACTAAAAATAAAACTAAGTAATCTTCAGAAGGGCCATAGCAAATTCTGCAAAGATACTCTGTTCACTCAGTTTCCTTGAAAGTAGGAATTTAAAAGAAATGTTAAACTGTCTTTACTTTATACCATTCCTTTGCCTACTGTATGCTGACATTTATAAAAGAGAAGAATAATTCTTCCTAATGTACATGTAATATCACCTGAAAGATTGTTCGTTAAGATGTAGAAAGAAGAAAATGTACTCATTACCATTTGAATGGCATTAGTTCTTTCTGCTTAGTGATCAAGCACAATGCAGGGTGTGGAGGAATGCAACAAGCTTGTTGTGTATTGCAGTCAACATGGCAGTATGTCTCTAATGGTCACAGAAGCACAGCATTAGATCATAACAGGAATAGATCATTGAAAGTATATGAATGTAGACGAGTACAGAGCTCATTTTACATCGTTTTACAATCTACAGGCACTTGGTCTCTGATGTTGGTTTCTCTGTAAACAGTCACACAACTTATATTCCACGTTTAAAAAGTTTCCTTTACCTCAGCTTAAAATTTCTATTTTTGCTCTGATTCTGCCATGGAAATGTCTGCATCTGTTGGCAGGAAATGTGTAACAGGAAGCTGCTGGTGTCCACTGATTTTCACACAAGACAAACACAGGTGCTTCCATCCTCCATTTGGTTCTTTCCTGTATAAATATTAGCTTTAGAAAGCAAGGATTTAATATAGAGCTGATTTGTATAGAGCAATATTTACTAAGTACAATTCTTTTTAATCTATTTATTTATTGCTTAGCTCTTTAAACAATGTAGATTTATTTACCGTGGTACACCATTGCATTGGCTATTCCAATCGTCTAACCCTAGAAACATCAGTAATTATAACTCATAGTATTTACTGTAATGCTGATTTGGTCAATCAAAATATGTAACATTATGAAATGTTAATGCAAGCATAATTTTGATTGCTAAGCTAAGAATGTTATTTTCTAAACTAGCCTGTGGTATAGAGTAGTGCTGCACAATTAATCTCATTGCAATCGAAATCGCAGTATGAAGCCATGCAATTATCTAATCACAAAAAAGTACAATTAGTTACATGTAATCTATCCATACATAGTCAGAAACAGTCAGTAAATTCATGTGGAGTTTTGCCTGAAGTATACTGAATATTGCATATGAACTCAGAGTCTTGTGTTAAAACAGTCCATTCTACAGTCCCGTTCATCAATGCATTGCTTGTTTTAAACTAGTTTTATGGGTGTGGTTTTGGTGACTATGAAAGTCTAATTTGGTGGTTTTTGAACATAAATTTGAATTAAAATGATGCACTTGCAGGTGTCGTGCTCAATGAAAAAACATCTAAGAGACAAGAAAATCACATATGTCATCACAGTAGTTAACGAAGGTCATGGTGATCTTTTGTGAAAGAGAGATTTCAGAAATTAAGACCAGAAATATATGTTGCCTTCATGCAACTTCCAAAGCAAATTCCATTATTTGCTTTTAGTCTATATAAAAATTTTTGAATAGTAAATGTTGGATAGTTAAATAAATGTTAGTATAGTTTAAATTGCAATCACAATTTAAATGTAAAGTAAATTTGTAATCAAATAGCACAATAGAATAGAGTCTAGATTAGAGATAGAATAGAGTAGTTGGTGTGTGGTTTTTTGTTCTTCTTTGTTAGCACTTACTTGAAGCGAGGAGACTGCAGGTGGCAAAGGCCTTGAATAAGCATTGTGAAACCATTTCCTTATGTCTAATTTCTACCAATTACCTAATCTCTATTGTTATACTTTTCACCAAGGTTAAGATAGTTGTATGCATAGGCATAGCATAGATCAGTTGTTGTTTTTTCATGTGTAAAAGTTGGCAGGTTTTTTTTGTTGTTGTTGAGGCGGAATGTGTGTATATACGAAGTGTGATTTAATATCAGTCATACTGATGGAAATCACAAATTCACAGCATGACATAACATACCTGAAACATACTGCAGCCTTTTGCGACCTTTACCACATGTGTTCTAAAAGGATTAGCTAGGATTACGAGTAGTGTCTTACAAAGCAATCATGTATGACACATCATGCATTATTTTGAAGCTTAATACTTTGTTATATACAAACTTATTTTACATCACTAGGATGTGCAAATTTACAGTACTGAGTCTTGTATCCACACTGAATATAATAATGATTCTCATCACAGAAAGTTTGTTTCACCTGTTTTGCTTGTTTTTTTACATCACCTTTGAACTTTTCTGAGTAATATTACCATTGTTTTAAAGCATTAAAATTAAATCAGAAGAAAAAAAAATCTCACATCTCTTGGACATTCAACATGGACATTCTTTTGAAGCAGCAGTGCTGTACATTTGATTAAGTTGTCACAAGCGGTCTCTGTGTGTGCAGGAGATATGTTAAGTTGTTTGCTATGTGAGTAGCTCAGGTATTTACTTGGCTCAATTGAACTCTCAGGATCTTCTAACCATTAACCAGCCACTCACATTGTTGCATACGTATTACATTCCTTTGGGGTCTTTTATCAAGGACTCACACACAATATGCCACTTGTTTGTCTGTGCCAGGTGGAAACCTAGATAATGTTGTGCCAGGTTACAAATCTCAAAAGACCAGGTCAACAAGCAAGTTGTGCTGAAAAGTAATTTTGTTCTTTGCATTTGGCTCATGAATATAGAGATTCTAATTCCTAATGTCAAACATGCATGTTCTTGCAGATATAGCATTAAGGAACTGATAAGCAGAAGCAAAATTCAGTTCTGTTTTTTCCAGGTACCTGGTACTTGGGAATTTTTAATTGGTTCATATTTGGAATTGATTTTCTGTTCCCAACCCTACACCCTGCTCATTGTTCATTATGACCATGCTCAGGCAAGACATCCTTCTGCCTTTTCTTAAAGAAACTTCACCTAAACTACATTTTCCATCTACAGTATGCATGTCTGACAGTGTTCTACTTAGAACAGTTAATGTGGTGCTAATGTATCATATCATATTACCCAACATGTACAATTGTTATTATTTGTAAATATGCACCCAATAATTGACCCTTGACCTCCAGTTCATTAAAAAAAAAATCAGAATCCGACAAAATCGGTATCAGGCTTTTTAAAAATAGAAAATCTGTATTAGCTAAGAAAATTGCAATTGATGCATCTCTAACTGTTTGTTTGAAGAAAATAAAAATCTGTAAATAGATTTTTTTTAACCATGAGTAAATAGGCTTTAGGGGCTATTACTTTCATAATTGTTCTCAGCCATTTCCAACCACGAGCTTACAAAGCTAATGCTCTTAAACTCATCAGAGAACCAACTTTTTGCCTATCCTCAGATCTTTGGTAAACAACACTGGTTTCAGTCAAGTTTGATGTTTGATGTTTGATGAACCATCCAACGTTTTATATATATATATATATATATACCCTATTACCCTAGTAATCCATGGAGTCATATTGTATACAGTTACAAGCCTTTTAGACTTATGCAAAACTGTGGAAACATTGCAGACACAGACTAGCATTTATTGAGTCAGATCCATTGAATAATGCGCTTCCAATGCATGGTTTTTATACTGGGCTGGTACACAATAATTACTGACAATTTTAGTATCAAATTAAATGAGAATATTACTTTAGTTACCTTTATGCAACTTTATCATGAGCTTACTAAATTATAAACTATACGATTTTACATGTGGTTCACCAAATCTATTTTCATTGTGGTCATATACTGTATGTGGATTTCAGTATTTCAGTAATTTACACAGTTTTCTCTAATTTTCTTGTGGTTAAAGCAATTCAGGTTTCTTAATGAACATTTCACTTTCCTTTCTCAGGTCTAAAGAAACAGAGGAAACACCAGCTAAAGAGATACAAGTTTTAGTAGGCAAAGAGGAGAAAGTTGTTTCTGGTGTCTCCAAGCATACAACTTGTGCTGATGTGGTTCAGGCTTTACTGGAAGACCATAAGATCAAAACAGAAAGTAAAAGGCTCCTACATGGAGAGCCAAAAGAGTTCTGCCTCCTGGAGCGCTGGAAGGGGTTTGAAAGAGCCCTGCCTCCCCTCACACGTATCCTCCGATTGTGGAATGCATGGGGTGATGAGAAACCCTTCATACAATTTGTTTTGGTGAAGACTAATGAATTTGTACCTAAAAGGGCGTCAAAGTCTAAGGGGCTCAGGTCTAAGAGATGGGAGCAGGGTCCAGCACAGTATGCCAGAAACCTTCCTGTGGAACGCCAAAAACGCATGGTAAAGAAGGCCTTCCGCAAACTGGAGAAAATGCAGAAGGAAGACAGCTCAGAGGGTTCAAAGGAAATTGACACAATGGTTCAACTTATCATCTCCCAGGACTACACCATCCGACAGCAGCTTGACCACATACGGGAACTGGACCTGGAGCTTGAGCTTTTGGAGCAGCAGCTGAGAGAAAGCTGTCCTGATGATTCAAGGCTGACTGAGAGTGCCAACAGCCAGTTGCCTTCCTTATCCATATTCCAGATTGATGATCAACTACAGGAATATTTGTATTCCAGTGATGGTATTGTACAAATGAATCTACAGGTGCTTAGACATCAGGAACTTATTAATGCGCTTTCTAGAGACATTGACCTGGAGCTAAGGAAAGCTGTTTGCACATTGGACACTGAAGAACTCCAGGGCGCAGCAGCTACAAGTCCTGATTTGGAGTTTGACCCAATTCCTCCCCTGACCTCTGCAGAACCTTTAGAGCTGGACACCTTGCAGAATGAGTTGGAGGCAAGTATGAGAGCAGGAATTTCTCTCCACACCGAAACCCAGGACCTTGAAAAGGAGATTCAGCATAACACAACATTACTGCAGTCCAGGAACCAGGAGTACCAGCACCTTATTGACCAGTTAAGCTCAATGCAGTTGAAGGACAATGCTGATTCACCCAACCCTGTATACCTGAAAAGCCCAGTCTCACAGAAAACTACAGGAACACTAAGGCAAAAGATTTCACCCGGTGATGTGACAGACACGGACTCAGACACTGGCATAAGTTCCACTCATAGCCAGGACTCACTGTCTCCTTGTGTGGACAGGCAGCCCACTTTGGACACTGATGTTTGAGTGATGGACATACGAATTAAACAGTACATAGCCCTCTTTATCAGCTGGTCTTGATGAGTAGGAGGTCTCATGGAAGCTCTTTATAATTGGGCTTTTTCAAGGAAATTTATAGAAATTGTTCTGATTTGCTTTATTTAAAGCAATGGCAGTAGAAATTGAATAATGTATGAGGGGCATTCAAGTCAACTAACACTATGCACTAATGCGCATATCTGAGTGTTTCACTTGTGCTTGGATACCATCAAGATAGAAAGTTTTCTCAGTACATTGAAGCTGGAAGTGAGATGTGGCAATAACTCCAAGCCCAGTTCGTGTAATGTGCAAGTGGTGGTTGTGAATGATTCCCACAAACAGATACTTCTCTTCCCTTTAGTGGGGACATGTTATCTCATGTTATGTATATTTTTTTAAGGATCTGGGATTGACCAGTGTTCACGCGAATGAGTGCACTGGGCTCCGAGCCACCTCAGATTAATTTTAATTTAATAAATACAAGTAAAAGACACATTATTAATTTTCTTTAAAAAAAAAAAAAAGGTTTTCTGTGGCATTTTCACTACGGTTTATTCCATTGCAGGTGTAGCTTACATAAAGACCTTGCATATGTAATTTAAGTCCCACCATACACTGCATGACCAATTGTCAACATCACAACCAAACCGTTGCCACAAAGTTGGAAGCAAACAATTGTACAGTACAGGATGTCCATGATTACTGTAGCGTTACAGTTTTTTCTTCATTGGAAATATGGAGACCATTCCAAATGTTCATTTTCAACAAAATACAAATTATTACCACTTTTTAAAATATTTTATTTATAAAGAATGTAAGTATTTATGGTAAAGACCAATTCAACCCATTTAAATGAAATAGGCTTAGAATAAAAAAAAAAGCTTATTGTTTTATATTAAAACATACCACAGAATCTGTAAAAACTTTTCCCCAACTTCTCAGAAAAGCTTTATTTTATTCACTGTATAAGTCATTTCTACACAATGTAGCACACTGTTTCATTAAGCTATGATATGATCAGATACTTATATGTACAGTAGATGTTAAAACATACTTGTAATTTTCTATTACAAGAGAATTTATTTATTACATAATTATATTTTTTAAACACCCACTCTTTCACTGATTCACAATGTATTCTTACAGACACCAGTTTATATTTATGTACGTATATGTCAAATTTCTGTCTATCTTGGAGGAATACTCTCCCACACCTTTTGCCTTAAGAATTGTAAAATTTAAGACAATAAAATGCCATAGTAAAATTGTTTAAACCTTGCTTTTTGGAATAGCCAATTACTACACTGTATCATCACAGCCTATGTGGAAATGTAACAGCACATGCAGCTGGAATGCAGCTTGACTCAGGTGTAATGATGGGGTAAGAGAGAAATTCCAATAGAAACACCAGCATACACCTCTGGCCAGGAAAGAGATATTTGAGCTGTTTGGCATGAAGCAATTCCCTCATTTTCTTTGTCTCTGTATGTGCAACAGGCCAAGGCAATCTCATTAAAGTGCTGTTTTGTTGCCATGTAATATAATCTTCTCCTGCTCATTCACACAGGGACATGTTATTTGGTTATCATGTACAGTACAATGTGTTATGATAGGGACATTATAATGCTAATCAGAAAGGATAATCAGAAACAATATATTTTACATATATAAACTGCAAATGTTACATTTCTTCATGTACAGTATATACATAGATATATCTCACACAGTGTGATAATTATCCAAAATTTCAACGTTACTGCCAAAAGGAACGGTGCCAGCGTAATGGCTCGTCATGCCCCCATTACCATGGCGACTTATTTCCCTCCACCGTGCATTCAGGATGAAGGAGACGCCTGCCAGAAATCTGTTGTGTTGCAAAATGCCCATAATTACCTTGTTGAAAACGTCAATTACTGCTTCTCTCACTGCTGATGCAGTAGCTTCTCCAGCACTAACAATTACTTGATCCAGGTCTCATAAATAGTCATTGTAGATGCAGTTTTTTAAGAAACAAGTTGGACTTTAGCTGACCTAATGTAGTAACAGCTAGTAACATTATCAGCTAGGTGAAACATAAAAAGACCCAAAACACAGGTAATTGTTCAAATGTGTGTGTGTGTGTGTTCTCACCTTAAATGAATTAGTCATAACCCTAGAGGTAGACTTGCTGTTGTTCTATCCAACTGGAGATAACATCAGATTTCATAGATGTTTGATGTGGTTTGCCTAATGTGAGATGAGATAGGGACTGACTGAGTAAGACAGAAGAGTCATGCTGGATAAGGTCTTCATACTAATGTATGTTGGCTGAGTGAAGTCACTCCAATGGCTAGTCTTTACACATATCGCATACATGTCGGCCAAGTAATTTACAAAATCTTACAATTCTTTTCCATGCTTTGTTTAGGTGTGGGTTCTGACCAAAAAGCAAGTAATAAATCACCCCAACCAGTGACTACAAATTAGCTAATCAAAGCTAATTAATTTTGTACACATTCCCTTTAGACCTCAGCAAAACAAATTTCCACAGTTATTCAAAAGCAATTCATTCATATGCATGAAGCATGACTGACACTTGTTAGGATTATGAAAACCCCAAAAGCAATCACCTTACAGCAAGCTAATTTATTTTTGTTGTTGTTTCATCTTTGGCATAATATGCTCTTTTGAATATTGTGATATCACTGATGAATTTCATGTGCTCCAACTAATTCTTTGATGAGAGACTGACTGAAATGATGATCCTTATGTTTAAAAAATATTGCAACCACTTCAACTTCAAATAAAATAATATAATTACAAGTCACTAATATAATTAAAAACAGACATTCAAAAACATATATTCTCCAATATAATCCCCAACCTCAAATGATTTCATTATTTTGACTGTTTTATAAACGGGATTATGTAATAGTGTACTGTATAATGGGAAATGTCTATTTAAACTGGTCGCTGGAATGGATGTTGTCAGAGTTGTTTAAATATAGTGTCAGTTCTTAATTACATGATTCTCATACATAAATAATGGATCAGGTTTATGGGCCTTAATGGGATATTATGCTACTAGAGAAGACATAAACCACGCTGTTAAAGTGATCGCAATCATCTTTTAGCACTATTCACTACATGTTTAACACAATATGGGTTTAAAGTTTCCTCTGTAATACATGTTAAAAAATGTATAGAACATATAATCAAGGAATGTTATTAGATTGTATTTTTTCGTTGGCTAGAAGATAATAATGCGTGTTATTATGATTATAATGCGTAGATAAAAAAGGCGTTTTATCAATAGAATCCTCCAAAGTTGTAAGGAAGTCAGTGAAGCAAAGAGAACCCACTGTATTAAACAACGCTGGCATGTCTGAACAACACCAGCTTCAGAAGGCAATTGCCTCAACCCTAAACACTCTTAGAAGAGACGCCATCAGGCGCAAAGCTATAAATTTTGTGGTAATTAGGCAAACGTCAGGACATGCAGTCAGCAATGAAAACAATAATAAAAAGCTTTCTTTCTGAATACATATTATTTAGATCTGGGTAAGATTAATACTTATCTAATTCTAAAATAGGCTAAATTATTAAATGGAATTTCTCAATATAAAAAAATAATTCTAAAAGCAAAAATTTTATTCCTTAATAATAATAATAATAATAATAATAATAATAATAATAATAATAATGACAGAACTTGTTTGGTTTTCAACTTTAGAGACTGTTGTGTGCTCAGCAGTTTCTGAAAACTGCTGAAAACACTACAGGAATCAACTGCCATGTCATTGTTAAAGTCACTGACATCTTTTTATTTTTCATGTTTGATATCAACACTATTGGAAGCCTTTGAATGTACAGGCTAATGACCATTACTACAAAACAACAAAAGAGATTAATTTAACACTTAATTTGGTAGTATTATCTAATCAATATTAAGTTCATTTTAATGATGTTAAGAATTTCCTTTTTTCCTTTTTTTTATTCTCTGTAGCTTTTGGGACTCACCCAACATTGTGCTAAATAATGAGCATAAATTAGCTTTGCTGGATAGCTAGCAAATGTTACCTAACGTTAGTCAAGAAGCATAAGAAACTGACTCTACATATACTCAGAGTTGGAAAGAGCAATAAAATTTTGTACTTAAGTAAAAGTACTGTTACTTTAGTGAACATTTACTGAAGTACAAGTAAAGTTACCCTTATAAAAATCTACTCAAGTAAAAGTAAAAAGTAGCTAATTAAAAAATTACTCAGAGTAAAAGTTACTGAGTTACTTTTTTTTTTAAAGTGGGGGTGGGATGGGGGATGGAACTCCCTTGCATAATAAATCTGTTCCCTTTGTTGTGCTTGAAATGAAAGTTGTCACTTAAATATGCTTAATTCATGAGAATGTGTTGGCATTTCACTTTCAGCTGGTTCTGCATCACTGGCATCTGTTTTCTCCATCTCAATCATTCTTGTGAATTTAGCATGTTTGTTCTCCACGCCCATCAATCAATCAGTGCAGTGGTTGGGTGCAATTTTTGTTCCTTCCCCCGTTGTATTATAAGTATTATTTTTCATTTTCATTAATTAATTTTTTGCTCAGTAGCGAATATGATTTAAAATGTAGTGAAGTACAATACTTTCAACAAAACATACTTAAGTAAAAGTATAATTACAGATTTTAAAAACTACTTTAAAAAGTAGAAGTATACAAAAAATCTACTCAATTACAGTAATGCGAGTAAATGTAATTCATTACTTTCCACCTCTGCATACTGTATACTCTACTGATACAGAGACTATTCGGCCAGTTGGCCAGTGAAAGTTTTCAGGTAACAGGTACTGTATATTCATCCTAGCCAGACTCAATATTTAGTCATCATTATCAGTTAATGCTATCAAAGCACAGTTAACCAAGGTAAAACAGAATGGCTAAATGTCATGAAAAGGGTTAAATGTTGGCTTCTAAATATTTTAGGCTCCTAATGATTTATGGTGTCTGGAGCCCTGCTTATGATGGGCTGATTAGATGATTGCACGAGTGAGCAGTTTTAAAGGTGCTCCAAGTGGATTGTACTTGTACGTGAAAGAAAAAAAGGTTTAGTGAAGCTTGTCATTTTCAGAACTATAAAAGTGAAAATACACACATAGCAAGACAAACAATAATTTAACTATGAAGTTTCTCCTGAATGTACCGGAGCAACAAGGCCAATGAAAGAACCTAACTGCAAGAAAATCAAACAGAGCATGAGCATCGTGTATAGTCAGTACAACGATTTAGAATGTCAGTAAAAAAAAAAAGAAGACGAAAGAAACCACAGGTGTAAAAACCACAAACACACAGGGAACAAATCAGCCAAGAATAACAACAGCAGTTGATGACAGAACTATTTTGAGAACTGAAAAGAAAAACTCCAAAACAAGATGAAGATGGCTTCAGTAGCAGAAACCCAGAATCCTCACTATATTATGCAAACAACTTAATCAGAAAGCCAGATTGGACGTGAGCTTATCGATCATGCAGTATGGCTATAGCGTATTGGCTTGGGCTTGCATAGCTA
This sequence comes from Channallabes apus, assembly GCA_030522415.1. NCBI lineage: Eukaryota > Metazoa > Chordata > Actinopteri > Siluriformes > Clariidae > Channallabes > Channallabes apus. The sequence goes on from CM060110.1 coordinate 30,119,735, forward strand.
CTTCTGGAATGGGCTCACTATTCTTTATTGATGATGTAACTTAGTGCAACTAGTGACTGAAAAGATTGAAAGATTATAGTACAGTATTATAAGCTATATTTTTTTTATACATTCCTCCTGGAGTATTCTTTAAATAAACATACTTCTAACCTTCTATAGACCAACCAAATTATTCAAAGTATTCTTCTAATGCTATCCTATAATATTTTATTGGGACTTTCAGTTTGAAATACTAATACCATACATAGTGATTTATCAGCAATGTAATTCAAATGTATCAGTCAGATTAAATAGGCAATTTCATCTAAACACATATGAATAGGAGGCCCACATTTTTTGGAACGCTTTCAAGAATGGTTCACAGTCTGATTGCTTTCCAAAGATGTGCATAGTGAGACTGGGATGCCATGGGTCACAACAAAACAATTTGCTCAAGCGGAAGGTTTTTACTTTTCTGCGGGTGCGTGTAAGTTGACAGATTTGAAGTTTAACTAAAGACCATAGTACAGTATGTGCATCTGTCCTTACAACTGCCTTTTTATAATTAGGGTGGTTTAAATAAGTCTTATAGTTTGTTATAGTAATATACAGTAGGTTGCAGAGCTCCCCCAAAGTGCATGTGTATTACACCAGCTAAAAATACATTCAGATAATGCATTTTGTCATACCGCACATTGCCTTTATTTCATTCCTCCTTCAATTTTATTTAGTGTCTATGTAAATGACTTACTGCTGAGCCATATCCACCACAAACAGCAGAGCTGCGCAACAACCCAGCCTTTTTATATGATGTCACAATTAGGTGAGAAACTAACTGGCTTGTTTAGACCCAACCAAAACAATATATATATATATATATATATATATATATATATATATATATATATATATATATATATATATATATATATATATATATATATATATATTTATATATTATTGTTTTGGTTGGGTCTAAATATATCTATATATCTAAATAAATCTATATATTTATTTATTTATTTATTTATTTATTTATTTTTATTTTTTATTTTTCCTGTCCTCTGGTTTCTGGTTTGTACACACACTGGAGAACCATCTGAATGTCTAAAATTGACAGAATTTTGCATTATGGGTCCTTTATAGAACAAGCTCTCCACTTTAGGCTCCATCCACTTTTATTGTAAAACTCTCATTCAGATATTTATATTTGGAGCCATAAAATGCATTGTGTTATGCTCATATAATTAATATTTCCAAGATAGTTCAATAAGCATCGTTTATATTATATGCCAATTTTCTTTACAAAGCATCTAAACATATCTTGATATATGCTTGATCAGCATGCATTTCTTAAACTGGTCCTTTGTTAAGATTTGTTAATTATTGAGTGTTGCAGGACGAATACCTAGACATTTTATCTCAGCATTTATACAACTTATACAAAAACTTTTTTAAAAATATTTCTTAGGTAATTTCACTACTATTTCTTCCACTTTATTCCACAGTATATTCATGCACGCACTCATTACACATTAAACGTGTGTGTGCCTACAGTATATGCACTTCATGGGTGGTCTTAAATAGTCTACATATGTATTATCTCACACTGTGCTGTAGGATCTGTGAATTTCTGACACCTTAGCTCAGCCCCACACACGCTTCTTTCATGTTTAATGTCTCTCTCTATTCCTGCGCTCCAACTATGCACGTATTATTACTGTTATTTGTGTTTGCTCTAACACAGGTGTTCTCTCAGGCTCATCAAACAGCCTTTCATTATGGCCAAGCCAGTCTGCAGAGCTCTCAGAAGGAGGGGATGGAGGCGGGGATATAAATAAATAAATAAATAAATAAATAAGCGGAGATCCTATGCTCAATTATGTAGAGCATACTGTAGTATAAAAGACTATAAACAGTAAGTGTTCATCAAATATCATTTGTAAAGCTGAAGGATGCTCATTTAAAAAGGTTAAAGGTCAACCTGTCTCTCCTTCAGCTCGATAGGGATTCATTAGTTTCTCAGATAACAGCTGCACTCAGCGCCTTACTTCCTAGTGTTCATACCCTGCCAATTTTCTGCTCTAGGACTCTCACTGCCTGTATGAATGTGTTGAAGACTTTGATTACCCATGACTTAATATGTTTTTAAATCATAACCAATCATCCAGTCAATCTAAAACCCAGCCTCACCTCTAGCTCATTCATTCCCACAAAAAAAAAACATCTCTTTCATCAACACTGCTAGAGGGTTTCTTTTATAAGTACTGTAAGTCCTGTTTTATTCTCTTAGACTGCTAGGATTTTTCTTGTTTGCAGTGATAGCACCACTGAGTGTTCTTTCTTGCCAAGGAACATTGACTTGATAACATAATTTGATAGCAGTTTGTGGGACACCAGTGGCTTTCTATTCAGTATAGGCCTTTTAGAGGTTTTAGAGCAAAGCTAAATGAGTAAAGGAGTAAGTTTCATGCAAAAGTTTTCCTTCTAAATGTCTTACATCATTTCTCTTTTTCTGTATATTTTTACATCAGATTTATTCCTTTGACCATTACCATCCTTGCACACTATCTTCTTTCATTTGTTTCTTCCTTCTTTATTTACCTTCCTGTCTTATTTCTCATCAGTTTCTTCCTGCCTTCTTATCTTTTTATACATCACTTAAAGAGTAATGTTATCATTTTGATACAGTATATGAGATGAATCTTCTTTTTGATGAATGTTTTATGGTGCTAAGATCAAAAAGCATTAATATTCTTTATGGAGAGCACCTGGTATATGTGGTTCACAGACTGTTGACGCACATGCACAATACTGCAGCTCATGCGACAGCACACTCATACAGAAATGTTCATGACGAGGGCTTTGAATGGTTGGCCAGAGCATGGCTTGAAGTGCAAACTACTGAAGGCCACTGGCAGCCGTGTTAGATCTTGCATGGGGAACCTTTGATCACCCACAGACCCCCACTCTCCTTTCTCACAGTGCTTTCAGGCTTCCTGTACAACATGGTGGCAATAGCACTAATCTTGATTCACTTCCAAGTCAGGTTCACTTTGAAGAGCCTCAGTGTGTCTCTGAGATTAATCTGATTGGATGTCCATTTTCACAGAGCCTCTTTCCCACCCGCACCTTGTGCTTGACACACCACCATCACAACAACAGTGCAGCATATCAGTCTTGTTTATTTCACATTATGCTAGAAGAAGACATCCAGTCGGTCCGAAGTCTGGTACATCATCTTTTCTGATGACTAATTAGTGGGTAATTTGATTAATTAAGGCTTGGGAACAAGGGACAAAACAAAGAAGCATGTTTCAATTAAATGTAATTCAATATTTTAGTATACCACTTAAAAACAGATATTGTCACAAATCAGCTACACAGAAAAACAGATTTAGATCTAAATTTAGGAGTGTTATAACTAACACTTAAATTTTTATAACTAAAAAGGGAATTCATCTTCTTTTAAGTAAAATAACTGTGACAAATTATCACACATCATAGAAAGGAAAATATTTTTAATGAATTCTCAATTATTTAGAGAAGCGATGCCAGTATTGGATGTATTTGAAATATGTACTGTAAATTAAACTTAAGCTTTCATAAATTCATTTTCATGTCCTGACCTGCATTATTCACTCATAACCTTTTATTACCAGTATTTAACTATTTGTTATAAAACAATATATACTTCTAGAATATTCTTGTTCTTTATTGGGTTAAGGCAAAAAGAAGGGTTAAAGCTTGTACACAATCAAAATAAAGTATGGAAGTTTGTATGAAACATGAATGTATACTGTAAAGTATGAATCAAAATGATAAGATGGTCATGTACCAGCATGACAATGCCCCTATGCACAAAGCCAGCTCCACAAAGACAAGGTTCTCCTACACTGAAAAAAGTGAAACTGCTGTGTCGTTGATATAAAGTATGTTTCTACATTGATCTGATGGAAATTTTTGATTTCCTATACGAAACTGATATTTTTACATTGCTTAAAAGCAAACATCGCAGCCCCTGTTTAAACTTAAATGTAATCCGTTCACTCAACGCACATTTCTGCTTCAAACCAAAGGTTTGCCGTGTCACGTGACCTCATGACGTAGTATTGTCGCGGACTGAATCACGTTCTGCTGGCGGCCATAGTTTCTCAAAGAAAACAACAGGTAAGAAAGCGGACTCATGTCATTTCTATGTTAAATGTATCTCTTCCATGAGCAAATTCATGGTTTATGTCAGGAACAACTACTTTGTACGTAGATTGAGTTTTGTGTCCGTGTTTGCTACTGTAGCTAAAAACACCTATATTACCTACAGTAGCATTAGCTAACTAACGCGGTTATTTTCAAAAACACCGGAGTTTCTACACCAAGTCGGCGGTGCCGAATAACATGAAATTAATTATATTTAAGTACCGTAAAAATTTATAGGAAAGTGACCTGAACATAGAACAAGCTAATTTGGACTGAGTGCTGTTTGTAGTGTTTTTATAGTTATACTTAAAACCTTCTAGACTTGCTAATGTGTAAGTAATGTAATATCACTAAAACTATATTCCCTCGTATGAAACGGGGCATTAACACATGTTCCTGACATACTGGTGACACTTTATGACACGTTTTTAACGTTATCATTATATAATCCCCAACACTGGCAGCAATTTGACACATTGATTTAAGGTTACCACAAGTAAAAGTACAACAGTCCACAAGTCGACCGATTAAAGTAACCATGTAAATTAAATAAAATGTGAAATAAAACACAAAAACAGTAAATTATTTACATATATAATTATTAAACAAACTTCCAGTTTGCTTGTTAGTAGTAACATGGATTAATGGGCGGAGCACTGTCCCACTTTCAGCTAGTGTTTACACAGACCAACAAGCTGAGGTTAGCCATTACTATGTCATGAATGAAGTTTAAAAGTACTGTAAACATGAAATCTTTATTCACTTTTGTGTTTACAGGTCTGTTAGCTTTTCTGAAAGGGCATTATTTTACCCATACTGCAGAAAATAAGTCCCAGAATGCACAAATAAAAACATTATGTGGATAAATTTTGAAATGGAAATGATACAATAGAATTGCTGTGAATTTAGTAAATGTCAGTGTAATCTAAATATCCTAAAATAAACTCCCTCAAAATAACGGAGCACTGAAAATTAGTAGTTGAATTATCTGATAATATCAGATAATAATTTCAATTATCCTGCGAAACTGAATGATGTTCATGTGTTTATTGTGTTATCAGTAGTGAGCATTTGCAAAGCAACAAAATGCAGTTATTTTAAAGGTGTGTGTGTGTGTGGGGGGGGGGGGGTGATTCTTTCTATACACACTGTAATTAAGATTTGCTAAAAACTTGAGCCAGTCCAATTTGTGTTTATTCTTTTTTTTTTTTTAAGATCAGTAATGAGTTTCTGAGAATTACAACTGCTGCACTTCACTTCAAGGAAGATTGCTGGTTTCCTTGGACAAGCAACATTACAAATTAATTGAGATCATCAGAAAGGGAAGAATTGTCAGAGAGAAGACCAGAGATATAATCGTCATCGTCAAGTTCTTGATCTGGTACTGTATGTACTTGCTCAAAAAAGCAGAAATTAGCTTGGTGTCAAATGTAATATTGTGAATGGATGCCACAGGACCTGAGCAAGGCATCCACATCAAGTTGGCTGTGACGCACTAAATTAAAACATAACTAGCAGAATAAAACATTTTAGTTTAACTTTTTCACAGATTAGTGTATGCTGTCTGAATACAGGTTTCGATGTCTGCCATGTTCAATTTATCACGCTTCACAAGCCTAACATAACCAACAATACAATGTTTGTTTTTACATTCCCAGAGCCTGGAGGTGAATGTATGAAGAGATTATCTCCTGAAATGTCTTATGGTGTATTTAGTGGAAAATGTGGACCAAGTGATTAAGCACTGGTAAGCATTTGTTCATAAGGCATTTCAACCTTAGAACTGAAAAATGTTACTGAATTGATAAATTAGCATTGCTCAAAGGTCCAGGTGGCAGATTTGTGGTGCTGGGGTTTGAACCTGTGAGTTTCCAATCAGTATACCAACATCCAAAAACCACACAACTACCTCTGCCCCTTCATATTCACAAATATGGTCAGAGGCATTATCATCTGCAGCATAATCTTTACACAGGGCCATTTTTAAAAAAAATCATAGTATGTATTAACATTAGTTAATTAACAAAACCTTGTGGAAAGACTTCACAGAAGCTGTTGAAGCTGTTATAGCTGCAAAAGGCCAACATCATATTAAACCCTATAGATTAAGAAGTGGATGTTACTCAAGTTTATAGCATGTGAAGGCAGGCGAGCCAATACTTTTGGCAATATAATGTAATATATAATGTGTGTGTGTATATGTATGTCAGTTGTTTTTGTCTATCCATTGACATAATTACATTTAACTTGATGCATCTTAATCCTAGGTGTTTTTTTTTTTTGCACTCATAGGGAGCATTAAGTGATTTTTACATACATCAGACACTGTTTTGCCAAGTAGAGCAACTTGTCTACCAAATGTCCTTTCTTTTATTACAGTAGGTTGTTCAGAAAGATGAAGCTCAGACAGAACTTGTGAGGTGCACTATGGCCCTGTTTGTCCTCAGGTAGGAAGAGGACTGTCTTTAGCCACCACATGAAATCGGGATTGTGACTTACTGTCGCACATGAATGTTCCATGTTATTTGGCCTCATCTATGTGCTAAACTTGCATTGTTTTATTTATTAAATTTTTGTTTTTTGTCTTTTAATTGGAGAAATAATGGTACAACAAAAAGAATACGTAATGTATGGTTTCAAGGATGGTAATAAATGTTTTTGAGGAGAACTTGTTTGTTCATTGTCTTCATTTATAAATGTAACTTTTTTTTAAAAAGTTACTTACTTCATTCATAAATGTAACTTCTCTACATAAATGAACCTTTTTGGCACAGAGATAAGTACATTTCTTTATTTCAGAAAAAGACTTTGTTGATTTTTATGTATAATTCATAAAATTAAGTTTGTACGTAATCATACTTTTCACTTGAGAATAATGAAAAAGATAATACTATAATTTACTCCTATTACTTTATACTACATGAATGTAATTTGTTTCTTTCAAGGTAAACACTAAACTTAAATATAATGTTAAATTTTAGGTTTTTCTAAAGTGATATAATCAAGTTGTTAGAAAATAAGTTTTACTGGCCTAAGGCATTGTAATAACTTTTGTTTCTGATTTGGATGGATAAATTTCTTTTGCTTTGGGGAAACTTAAAAATATATTTATATTTAATCCAAATTAAACCTTAAATAAAATTATAACATTTGATTTGAGAGAAAGTAAAAAAATTGCTTGTAACAAATTGAAGCAATTTTTTAAAAGTTGATCCAAAGTATGACTTTTTTCAGTGTAGCTTACAATGCAGTACTCAAATGTCCTTCATAGAGCCCTGATCGCTCCCCACTGAACTGAGATGAACTTTGCCCCAGGCATTCTCACCAAGATCAGTGCCTGATCTCACTAATGCTCTCGTGGCTGACTGAACACAAATCCCCACAGGCTATTCTGCACAAGAGTAGAGGCTAATATAACAGCACCCTTTGTTAAACTTCTACTGCTACTTCCCTTAAGATGCTTCTACAACTTGATTGGAGTCAACATGTCCCTAAATTATGTGAATTAATTGGACATAATTAGGAACGACACACACCTATCTACATAAGGTCTGACAGTAGGTGGTATATGTTGGAGTAAAACAAAACCATGAGGTCGAGAAAATTATCTAGAGACTTTCAAGGCGGGACTGTGTCAAGACCCAGATCTGGGATAGGACATGAAAAAAAAAATTGGTACAACCAACAGTCTTCCCAGTTCTGGCTGCCCATCCAAACTGAGTAATCAGGAATGAAGTATCTTGGTCAGATAGGTAACCTAAGAACATAAGTGTCAATGTAAATTATATACAGAGTTCCCTTGTGGAGATGCTGTAGGCTTACAGAAGGACATCCTTCACAGCAGCACTCCACAAATCAGACCACTATGGTAGAGTGGCCAGACAGAAGCCATACCGCACTAAAAGGCACATGATAGCCTACTGGGAGTTTGCCAAAAAGCCATGAGAATCCTCTGGAGAGTCATGCTCTGGTCTAATGACGATTCCCCATGTCATGTGTGGAGGAAATCAGGCACTGTTCATCATCTTGTTAATAGCATCCCTTCAAATAAACATAATGATGGCAACATCATGCTATGGAGATCCTTTCTGCAACTGTGACTGGGAGACGAGACAGTTTATAAAGAAACCAGATCACAAAATATAGAGCAATCTTGAGTGAAAATCTTCTCCAGACTGCTTGTGATCTGAGGCTGGCGAGACAGTTTTGTTAAGACAACTATATTTCAACAAGAGAACGATCTAAAGCAAGAAACCACAGGAGTCATTTCAGAACAATTCTGTGAAAGTACTGGAGTGACCCAGCCAGAATTTGGACTTGAACCCTCTGGAGATCTTGAAAATGGCTGTGCACTGATGCCACCTACCGAAAAATTTAATTAAAAAACATATTGTATCATTATTTACAAGTAGGCTTGAGGTTGATACTAAATGTGCTTCAACTAAGTATCAATTGAAAATGTATGTAAATGGGAAACGTACTGTATCAGCTTATTTAAATTAAGGGCAGAAATTCCACTCAAAATGCATACTGTAAGTTAAACAAAAATAAATAATTAAAAAAACATTTTGTTTTTAATCAAACTACATGAGGAATTGTTTGTTTTCCACTTTGTATAAAGTATTTTATCAAACATTACTCACTGGTGAAATTTACTTGTATCCTTTTTAAAGGGCACATTCCAGACGATTAAGCATGCGTAAGCTTCCATATCAGTGGGCTGATAATACACTAGTGTTAACTACTAGTCTCTTTCCTCTAGCTTCTGTGCCCTTGCTGGGTGTTGCCTTCCTCTGGAATCAATTGTGAGCATTTCCTGTTAAAATCCAGGTCCTGCCTGTTAGGGAAGAGACAAGAGGTAGGAAAAGTATGGGAAATTGGTTTATGAACTATGCCTGGGAAACATGAAATATTTGTGGAAAATAAATTGTTTAGATTTTTTTTTTATGATTTCTACACAGCGCTATCCCCAGCCCCCGCCCCCTTCTCTATCTCCCAATACAAATGAACAGACCAAGCCAGAATGGTGGCACAGAGGATGCTGCCAAACCTGCAAACATTTCAGATTAAAGATTTTAGCTGTAAGAGGTTCTAAATAGCCTCTACCTCATCAGCAGTGTAAAATTTGTGCAGCATGATCAGGCAAATGTAAAAGAGCAGGTGGCACGCCATGGAGACGAGCAGATGTGTACTATAATCGATGATAAGGGGCCAGATAATAGGAGAGGGTAGTTCAATTGTTAAGGAGTAGCTTAACAGGGACTCAAAGGGAGGGAAGAGGGAAGTAGCCTAGTGTGTGTGTGTGTGTGTGTGTGTGTGTGTGTGTGTGTGTGTGTGTGTGCGCGTGTGTGTGTATACGGTGAATAGTGAATGATCAAAGTGTTTTTCTGTAATTTAATTAAAAAGTGAAGTCTCAAACTTTTTTATTGCAATTTCCATGATTACAGCTTACAGTTGGTGAAAATCCAGCACCTCAATATACTGTATTAGAGTATTTCCTAAGATTACAAAAAGGATTTAAAAAAATTTTCAGAAAGTATTGTATGCATAAATTAACATACTTTTAGAAGTTGGACATTTCTGTTTCTTTTTTTTATTGATCTTAGGAAATATTCTAATATAACAAAAAAAATGGCCGGCACAGTGGCTTAGTGGTTAGCACCTTGCACCCTCTGGGCTGAGGGTTCGATTCCCGCATCAGGTCTGTGTGCATGTAGTTTGAATGTTCCCCCCGTGCTTGGTGCTTTTTTTTCCAGATACTCTGGTTTCCTCCCTCTCTCTCCGAAAGAAACGAAACGAAAGAGAACAAAGAGTAGAAGAGGTGACTGTTGTGGAGCAGGAAGTAGCAAATATTAGTAAAAGTGAGGTGAGAAGGGCGTTGAAGAGGATGAAGAGTGGAAAGGCTGTTGGTCCTATGACATACCTGTGGAGGTATGGAAGTGCTTAGGAGAGGTGGCAGTAGTTTCTGACTACTGTAGTTTGTTTAACAAGATCTTTGAGTGTGAGAGGATTCCAGAGGAATGGAGGAGAAGTGCATTGGTGCCGATTTTTAAGAACAAGGGAGATTCAAGAGAGCATAAAGCTAATGAGCCATACAACGAAGCTGTGGGAAAGAGTAGTGGAAGCTAGGTTAAGGGCAGAGGTAAGCATTTGTGAGCAGCAATATGGTTTTATGCCTAGAAAGAGTACATCACATGCAGTATTTGCTTTGAGGATGCTGGTGGAGAAGTACAGAGAAGGTAATAAAGAGTTGCATTATGTCTTTGTAGATTTAGAGAAGGCGTACGACAGGGTGCCACGAGAGGAGCTGTGGTGTTGTATGAGGAAGTCTGGAGTGGCAGAGAAGTATGTTAGAGTGTTGCAGGACATGTATGAGAGTACTAAGACAGTGGTAAGATGTGCTGTAGGTGTGACAGAAGAGTTCAAAGTGAAGGTGGGTCTGCATCAAGGATCGGCTCTAAGCCCCTTTTTGTTTGCTCTAGTGATGGACAGGATGACAGATGAGGTTAGACAGGAGTCTCCATGGACTATGATGTTTGCAGATGACATTGTGCTTTGTAGCGAGAGCAGGGAACAGGTGGAGAGAAATTTGGAGAGGTGGAAATATGCTCTGGAAAGCAGAGGAATGAAGGTTAGACACAGCAAGACGGAATACATGTGTGTGAATGAGAGGGATCCAAGAGGAACGGTGAGGCTACAGGGAGCAGAGGTAAAGAAGGTGCAGGACTTTAAGTACTTAGGGTCAACGGTCCAGAGCAAAGGAGAGTGTTCAAAGGTGGTGAAGAGGCGAGTACAGGCAGGTTGGAATGGGTGGAGAAAAGTGTCAGGTGTGTTGTGTGATAAAAGAGTACCAGCGAGAATGAAAGGAAAGGTGTACAGGACAGTGGTGAGACCAGCGATGCTCTACGGCTTAGAGACAGTGGCACTGAAGTAAAGACAGGAGGCAGAGCTAGAGGTACTGTAGCAGAGCTGAAGATGTTGAGGTTCTCTTTGGGAGTGACAAGGATGGATAGGATCAAGAATGAGTTCATCAGAGGGACAACCCATGTTAGATGTTTTGGAGATAAAGTCAGAGAGGCCAGATTGAGGTGGTTTGGACATGTTTAGAGGAGAGATGGTGAATATATCGGTAGGAGGATGCTGAGGTTGGTACTGCCAGGCAGGAGGTCTAGAGGAAGACCAAAGAGGAGATTTATGGATGCAGTGAGAGAGGACATGAAGTTAGTTGGTGTGAGAGAAGAGGATGCAGAGGATAGGGTTAGATGGAGGCAGATGATTCGCTGTGGCGACCCCTGAAAGGGAACAGGCGAAAGACAAAGACTCTGGGTTCCTCCCACAGTCCAAAGACATTTCAAAATTGCCTGTGGTGTGTGAATGAGGGTGTGTATGTGTGTGTGCCCTGCAATGAATTGGCTCCTGGGATAGGCTTCAGGCCCCTGAGACAATGTATACAGGATAAAGATTTGCAAAACCCATCAAGTGCCATGATGAAACTGGCTCTAATGAAGATCATCCCAGGAATGTAAGACCAAAACTTACCTCTGCTGCAGAGGAGAAGTTCATTTAAAGTTACCAGCCTCAGAAATCACCAATTTACAGCACTTCAGATTAGAGCTGTTCTAAAGGCTTTACAGTGCATATGCAGCAGACACATCACAATATCAGCTGTTTTTATCAGGGATTATTGCATATTTCATTTACATTTGTTTTCAGCTTTTCACAATGTAGAAATAAAAAAAAAACTTGAATTAGATGATTCAATTTATTTGTATAGCGCTTTTAACAATTGACATTGTCTCAAAACAGCTTTACACAATCAAAAGAATTATTTAAGTTTGTATGGAATGTGAATGTGTATGAATCAAAATGTTCAGATAGTCCCTGGTGAGCAAGCCGCGGGCAACAGTGGCAAGGAAAAACTCCCTGAGATGGTAATAGGAAGAAACCTTGAGAGGAACCAGACTCAACAGGGAACCCATCCTCATCTGGGTGAAACTGATAGCAGGAAATTATCTGCATTTATACAGTGTCTTAGGTAGCAGGAAGTTCAGCTATAATAGTTGATGTTAATTGATGTTAAAATGGAGTCCAGTTAGTTATTGGAGACTCAGGTAGACTTAGTCTTAGCAGGACTGGTAGAAAGTTCCAGTCCTGAACTATTGAATTGTCAAGTCCTCAGAGAAACAGCTGCCAATGTGTGATGTGTCCAAACATTTGACTGGTAGTGTATAATCTTTAAACAGTAACCAAAAACGCAAATTGAATGCTGCATATAAAGAAGCACTGCCTCATAGCTCCATTGTCCTCACTATGATATTTAGTTTGAGTTACCATCATTACTGTCTCAGACTAGAATAAAGGGGATACTGAAGGTTAATAAATCAATTTGAAAAATAATTACATTAAACTATTGAATATGTCAGTAATTCCTGTTTTGTGTGTGTGTGTGTGTGTGTGTGTGTGTGTGTGTGTGTGTGTGTGTGTGTGTGTGTGTGTGTGTGTGTGTGGCCTTCATTGATTGTATGTGTTAACTGCAGCTATGCTCATATGACTGCCAATGTGAATTTAGATATATTTTATTTCAAGTAGAAAGTTCAGTCAAAGGTTCAATAAAAACTTAGACATTCCTGGCTTGCATATGTTATAGAGCACCTGGAATACCTTATAATAAGGTGGGAAAGTGACCTGATATTTGCTAATACTAGAATGTAGGATCATTTTACATTCCTGCAGGTTTTTTCTGCATGCATTTCTGTCACATATTCTTTATAGCTGACTAAAGCCCGTCCCCCAGAAGTAAGAATGGTCCGTGTTTACTGTACACCTTTATTTAGGAACTGAAAAATTTGTTGAGTAAAGATTATGGGTAATTGCACACCACTAGGCTTTTCATACATTTTACTGAAAAAAAAAAGAAAAAAAAAACAGGTGCCAGCATGTAAGTAAATTATTTTCTAGCACCAAAGATTCATTACTGAAAGCTTGGTGACTGTGATTCATTATAATGAGATATCCCACAGGTTTGCATTAGCTTGTAACACTCAGTCAATAAGGGTGGATGGAAGAAGCTGTAAACATCACTTCCTTGATCCAAATGATCTTATCAGTCATCTACCCATGATTTCACATTTATATGTTAAGGTAATTACCCTCCGGGCACAATAAATATGCCATGGAGCCCTTAAGATATCAGACTCCCAATCTTAATTCACCAACACAGCAATTTTGTCAGGTATATACGTCTGACTGATTTTGTAAATCAAGCATCCTTACAGAACTGGTTTTCTGTTCTTACATCAGACCGGAATGTTATGGGTATTAGTTTAGTATAAAACTGTGTTGTGAATAATTCTGAATATTGTAAAACTTTTATGAAATGTTATTAATAAAACAGTTTATGGAATAAGGTAAGATTTCTGTCACAAAACCACGTTCACTCATTAAAATTTAGGTTTTACTAAAACTTAGTGGGCGGCAGGACCAAGGCATACTGTATAAGCAGTATAAGCCATATTATAAGCAACTACTTTTATGGCGCTTTTCCAGTACGGCACGGTTCAGTACAGCTCACTTGTGGAGGGTTTTCCACTGGGAACAGTACCTGGTACCTGGTCCTTTTTTTAGTACCACCTCAGCCGAGGTTCCAAGCGCGCCGAACAGTTACCAAAACGTGACGTGTAAACTCTGCTGGTCACTGATTGGCCGGAGAAAATTACTGCGTCACTGAGCTTGCGACACGAGACACAACAGAACCGCTATATTTAGAACAGCCAGAGAAGGATCGGACGCACCTTTTTGTATTAACCAAAATTTTTCTTTGGCTGCCATCAGCCTCTTTTGAAACAAACTCCTTCGTCTTGCTATTAAAAACATCCACATGCCGAGAATGAAGAACACCATGCCGTCGATATACTCCATTGTTGTGTGTTTGTTTGTGGCGCGTTTACGATGATGTCACGGCAGTAGAGGCGCCGCAACTACAGTATAACGACACGTGAATAATCCCGCCCACTCTAAAGCGGTACTAAACTGCAGTGGAAGCGCAAACCAAGCCAAACTGCGCCGAACCAAAGTGAGCTGTACTGAACCGTGCTGTGCCGTACTATGCAGTGGAAAAGAAGCATTAATGAAATGAAAGTGTGACAGTGTTGTAGTGGTTAGCACTGTTGCCTTGCATCTCCAGAGTCTGGGTTTGATTCCCAACCAGGCTCCATTCCCGCCTCTGTGTGCATGGAGTTAGCATGTTCTCTCTGTGCTTGGTGGGTTTCCTCCGGGTTCTCCAGTTTCCTCTCACAGTCTGAAGACAAGCAGATTAGGCTAATTGGCGTTCCTAAATTACCCGCACTGTTTGAATAAGTGTGTGTATACAGTATGTGTGCCCTGCAATGGATTGGCACGCCATTCAGTGTGTATCCCGCCTTGTGCCCTAAGTTTGCTGGGATTGACTCCAGGCCCCCCTGTATACAGGATTAAGTGGTACAGGTGCTGAGTAAGTAAGTGGTATATTGATATATACTGGAGCATTTCAAAAGCAGGGAGTAGTGCAAACACAAAGTGCAACTTAATTTACACTTATTATTTACTTATTCACCTTAACACTTTTTTATTCACCAACTATTCTGACAAAGGAACATCCTCTAACTTTTAAACTGCAACTGCTAAAACCGCAATAACACAAGGCATGTTTAAGTCACACCAGGACTTGGAAAACCATTTTCAAATTTTCAGAAGACTTCAAGCACAGTACAGTGATAAGACCCCTAAAATCACTTGAACTGAGCTAAAAGTTAAAAGATGGCTGTGCATCCATGAGTTGTCTCGGTGTACACTGCAGTTGTTTTTTTTGTTTTTTTAAGGTGAACACCTGATCCTTGAAAATTGACAGATAACTTGCCATCAACTTGTGGAAGAGACATACTGTATCTGTCTGTGGTAACTGTACACCCAATAATTAATGAACACCACTTATATTATAGGAATTTGGCTGGGAGTCATTGCCACATCCCCCTACGGTGCTGACCTTTTTCGCCATTTCCATATCCACATATTTGGGCCAATATAGTAGTTCCTCCATAGGATCCCAGCATTTTGGATGTAAAGCATGTCCTTCTGATCCTGATTCTGGTGTAGTGAGAATACTATATACTGTGATTTAGTGTAGCAGGAGGCTAGTTTTTACTCTCATAACTATGTTCTGTTATTCACAATTAAAAGTCCTGATTTGAACACTCTTTTTTATAACAATAATAATAATAATAATAACATCTACGTAATAATTTATACCGTATACTGTAGTTCTCACATACTACAGTATACAGTATTCACACTTACAATCTTAGCACATGCAGTGTTAAGCACCTCTGACTATAATTGATTCTTTAACTTTACTTAAACTATTAGAAAGGAGGTAAAGTTATAACTTCTAACAAACCTCCCCCCCCCCCCCCCCCCACCGTGGGAAGCATATAGAGTCATAAACCATACTGTTTTCCTATCTGAGAGGGTGACCCCTGTAGGACAATATGAACCCTTCCATGTCCACAAATCCCTTAAAGATTGCTTCTTTGTTTCCCCCATATTTTCCTCACCATGGTTACCTGCAAATTCTCCCCCACCAGCCAGCTCTCCCCTATCATACAAGTGCTTCCTTTGAGACATGCAAAGGCAGCCAAGCACATCTTTTTAAATTGTTGTTCGTGCTGTACAGGGCAGCATTATCTAACCACTTTCGCATACATGACATCACGAATCCCCATGACTGGCTAATGTCACTGTGATTAAAGTATTTAATCTCATTTCTTTTACGATAGAAATTTTCTTTATTCCTCTATGTGAAACATTAAAGATTCCAAATGGTAAAGTTTGTCCTTATCGGAGAGGATTCCTAAGAGATTCCTCGGAGAGTTAGAAACCAAAGAACTCTTATCTATGAAAATAATCCTTGAACAACACTAGTTCCTGTGTAGATAATGTAACGTCTTTTTAAGCAGATCTTCTTCTCCAGGATGGAGATCAGATACAAGCAGTATAAAAAAGTCACTGACTTTTTGATCAGGATTTATGTATTTTTTACTCAACTTAAGTAAATACCGGGAATAAATATTTCAAATATTTGCTGTCTGACCTTTGCAGAACAAATATCATGTCCGGTGGGAATGTGCTTGTGATATATGGACGCATGGACGCTTAAAGATGCTTCCTGTAGCACTGAGTGTGGAAATGGCAGACATTGTGTGCCTAATACACACACAGGAATATGAGCAAAATTTTTATTTTTGTCTTTCGTTCATTCAGTTTGGCATCAGCTTGTGGTTTTGCTTGCCTTGGCTGGAATTGATTTTGATGTGCCTTTGTGTTTGAGGATGATGTCAGCGAGGTTAGTTGGAACACCTGCTGGATTACGCACAGAGCTGTGGCATGAGGGCAAAGAGCTCAAGATACCCCCTTCAGAGAGTCCATCTGAACACTGTGTGTGTGTGTGTGTGTGTGTGTGTGTGTGTGTGTGTGTGTGTGTGTGTGTGTGTGTTCCACAACATATCCCAAAAGAAGCAGTGTGCTTCCTGTGCTTTGTACATCTGCCTAACTATCCTGATCACTGCTGCTCACAATCAGGGAGGTTGAACTTGAGGTGACTGCTTTCATTGTAACAGGAAACACCCTCTATTGTTCCTGCTGGGAGGCTGTGGTATGTGATAGAAAGTAAATATGAGTCCTGAGTGGACTTTTTAGGAAGACCACTCAAAATATTCCAGTCTAGGGAAATGGCTGACCCCCTACTTAAGTGACGTTATCAAAATGAAAATACCTTTTCATGTACTAAATGTTTTTGTCTATTAGTTACTGTATACCAAAAAAGAACTTATCCCATTAAAGATATATAATAGCAAACGATCCAGTAAGAACCTGATAGTCAAATTTGACAGTAATGAAAGAATACTGAGATGCCATTTGTATAGTTGAACAAATTCTTTTATCATTCATGAAAACGGCATTCGCCATGGCTTTATTTTAATAAGCTTATGCAATATCACATTTACTTAACCCTGGAAAACCCAGACCACCTTATCCTAATAGGAAATCTATCTCCTTTGGCTGAAATGATGATACAGACCCAGTGAACCCTAAAACAGGTGTTTTTTTTTTAATTAACCCTTTCCTACTACATGTAATGACATGGGTCATATATGACCCCTTGGGATATCCAGTATGTTTTACCAACTGGTAACTTTCACTCATGACATAATGGCAGGAGTTCTTTCTTAGTAAGGAAAGACCAGATTCTCATTTCAAAATATATTTATTGATTTTAACTTTTCATCAATGACTATGCACATAAAATTTTGTTCTAAGGCAGGAACTAAAAACACTGGCATTAGCTTTTATATCACCAAATAAAAAGCACAGTAGCAGCCATGTTTGATGTGAAAAAAATCAGGTTAGTTCAGTCAGTTACCACTAAATGTCAGTGTTATGGGTTCACATAGGGCACACTGGGTTGTAATGCAAAAAGAAATCTTTACTTTGGTGTGTGGGTTGAATATGACGATGAAATAAAAGTCTGGGTCAAATATGACCCCATGGGTTCTCCAGGGTTAAGTCCAGAGTCACATTAATTTCTCTCCAAAATCTTGCATTGATAATGGGAAATTCGCACTGCTATGTAAAGTCTTCTCCAGCACATTCCAAATTTTCTCATTGAGCTTAAGATCTGGATAACTCTTCTGGTTGTCATCCAGGTTTGACCACTATCTTTCCAGGTTTTAATAATGAGTTTTACCGTTCTTAACCCAATTTTAGTATTTTTTAGCAATTTTCTTCTTTGTTTGATGCAGGCTAATAAATTGACCCTTCTGAAACAAAGTAGAATATTTGCCCCGACTATAGGATATGTCTTCTGACATAGTTGTTTAAGAAATTATAAGACGCTCACTGCATCAGTTAGAGTTAAATAACTTGTTGCCAGCTGAACCATATTAATCACTGCTCTTTTGCATAGTTAAATCTAGGTGATGACCTTTTTCTTTGTCTGGCCAAAGTATTTTTCTAACTCGATTTTTATACTTTCCTAAATTACCCACAACTACATCTACCCATCTACTTCTTCAAGGTTGGATTTCTCATAAACGGTAAATGCTGAAATTATGAGTGAGGTGGAAAAAAGCTATTGTTCCAAGATCTTCTCTGAATCATTATATTTATAGCACTAACCAACAAATTAGCACCAGACTCAATTAACACATTCCATACATTTTAATATAAATGTATTACATTTATTTCAGTGTGAAGTTTGCCTTTTCTTTTAAATGGTTGATAAGTGAAAATAAAAGCCCCACATTTTTTTATTTTTACCTTTTCACAGTCACAGTTGTTCAACGAATCAAGTCAACCTCACCCTATTTGCTCTATGTACGTCTTCCCGACTCAGCCAAATCCTTTCTGTCACCTCTTTGGAATTTAAAATTCCCCCTGAAGCAGATTTCCCACCTGCATTGCAAGTATTTTTCTCATGAAATTGTTGCTAACTTTCGGGTTTCAGGAAACTTCTCTTCAGTGGTAGTTATTTGCAGATTGGGTTCGCAGGTTTAAGGCGTTCCTGTTAACACACTAGGGGCTCACTTATCAACAGAATATAAATCTGCTTGACAATATTCTTTTGCCTGTAAAAATGAGGATTGATTTTAGTGGTACATGGAAGGGATGTTCAAATCAAGTCATGGAAGACCAGCATTCTGCACAGTTTGTAATTCAACAACACTTAAACACACACAGTCAATCTGGAAATTAATAAATTGGTTGAATCAGCTATGTTTGAGAAGCAAAAACATCAAATTGTGCTGGACAATGGCCCTTAAGTTTTATCACCCCTGGCATATGGTGTAAGTTTGTGTATTACACCATTTAAATATAATGCCAAGAAGTCTGTCTCCTGTGAGATTTAGATTGTTATGTTTAATAGCTTTTTAATGCCTTTGCAGTATGATAATACACAAAAAACAAAGCACAGTCAGTTCTTCTAAACCTTCAGGTTCTGTAAATCGCAACATATTATATACTTTGCATCATTATATGTTCAACATAGCATCATTATGTGCAAACAAAACCTGCAAAGCCAGCACAGAAAATGGTTATGTCTATAAACTTTGACTTTTCTAAACTCAGGAGTCTCCTGTTCAGACTTAAAAGCAGCGTTCAACCTGAGGCTTAATCTGTGAAATGGGAAGTCCTTGTTTTGACAGTCTGTGAAGGAAGACTTTGTTCTTCCTTATCTGCCTCTGCTCAAAAAAATCCACCACCCTCACACACACACACACACACACACACACACACACACACACACACACACACACACACACACACATTATGTTTAAGAATGTAATGTGTTAAAAACTGAAAATAACTTGCAGGTAGAGAGGAATAAATCTTTTTGAAGTAAGTGGAATATTATAGCATTTTTAGAGCACTATTAATAGTATACTTGCAGTTCATTAGTACATAATGTAATGTATGTATGTATGGTCTGTATGTATGTATGTATGCTTGTTTGTATGTAGGGACTTTTAATTCTTAGCCCATCATGTCAGGAGCATTTTGCTACAGGACATGTCCTATATTTAACTAAAGTAAAATCAACTTCATGTGACCTGTGTTCACCTCAAACTATTGAATAAGAAGTGAAAGGAAGATGAAAAAGACAGCATCAGCTCCAGGCTATGTGCTGTAGAAGGTTACAATGTTTAGCCACTTTACTGTAAGAATATAATTCAACTCATGAAAGGTTGATTTTAGGTTTTGGTTTCGTTATAAGTCAAAGGTATAGGTCTGGTGTTTCGTGCCTAAACTTCTGCATGTATTTGTTTATATTAAAATATTTCTCTTCAAATACATATTTAAAAAATCATATAAAGATATACAGTGGTGTGAAAAACTATTTGCCCCCCTCTTGATTTCTTATTCTTTTGCATGTTTGTCACACAAAATGTTTCTGATCATCAAACACATTTACTGTAACTATTAGTCAAAGATAACACAAGTAAACACAAAATGCAGTTTTTAAATGAGGGGTTTTATTATTTAGGGAGAAAAAAAATCCAAACCTACATGGCCCTGTGTGAAAAAGTAATTGCCCCCTGAACCTAATAACTGGTTGGGCCACCCTTAGCAGCAATAACTGCAATCAAGCGTTTGCGATAACTTGCAACGAGTCTTTTACAGCGCTCTGGAGGAATTTTGGCCCACTCATCTTTGCAGAATTCTTGTAATTCAGCTTTATTTGAGGGTTTTCTAGCATGAACCGCCTTTTTAAGGTCATGCCACAACATCTCAATAGGATTCAGGTCAGGACTTTGACTAGGCCACTCCAAAGTCTTCATTTTGTTTTTCTTCAGCCATTCAGAGGTGGATTTGCTGGTGTGTTTTGGGTCATTGTCCTGCTGCAGCACCCAAGATCGCTTCAGCTTGAGTTGACGAACAGATGGCCGGACATTCTCCTTCAGGATTTTTTTGGTAGACAGTAGAATTCATGGTTCCATCTATCACAGCAAGCCTTCCAGGTCCTGAAGCAGCAAAACAACCCTAGACCATCACACTACCACCACCATATTTTACTGTTGGTATGATGTTCTTTTTCTGAAATGCTGTGTTACTTTTACGCCAGATGTAACGGGACACGCACCTTCCAAAAAGTTTAACTTTTGTCTCGTCGGTCCACAAGGTATTTTCCCAAAAGTCTTGGCAATCATTGAGATGTTTTTTAGCAAAATTGAGACGAGCTTTAATGTTCTTTTTGCTTAAAAGTGGTTTGCGCCTTGGAAATCTGCCATGCAGGCCGTTTTTGCCCAGTCTCTTTCTTATGGTGGAGTCGTGAACACTGACCTTAATTGAGGCAAGTGAGGCCTGCAGTTCTTTAGATGTTGTCCTGGGGTCTTTTGTGGCCTCTCGGATGAGTCGTCTCTGCGCTCTTGGGGTAATTTTGGTCGGCCGGCCACTCCTGGGAAGGTTCACCACAACACTGTTCCATGTTTTTGCCATTTGTGGATAATGGCTCTCACTGTAGTTCCAAAGCTTTAGAAATGGCTTTATAAACTTTACCAGACTGATAGATCTCAATTTCTTTTGTTCTCATTTGTTCCTGAATTTCTTTGGATCTTGGCATGATGTCTAGCTTTTGAGGTGCTTTTGGTCTACTTCTCTGTGTCAGGTAGCTCCTATTTAAGTGATTTCTTGATTGAAACAGGTGTGGCAGTAATCAGGCCTGGGGGTGACTACAGAAATTGTATACAGAAACTCAGGTGTGATAAATCACAGTTAAGTTATTTTTTAACAAGGGGGGCAATCACTTTTTCACACAGGGCCATGTAGATTTGGAGTTTTTTTTAGATTTGGAGTTTTTTTGGAATTTAATAACGTAAACCTTCATTTAAAAACTGCATTTTGTGTTCAATTATGTTATCTTTGACTAATAGTTAACGGTTTTTGATGAGCAGAAACATTTAAGTGTGACAAACATGCAAAAGAATAAGAAATCAGGAAGGGGGCTAATAGTTTTTCACACCACTGTATTTTATACAGTATGATACACTGTTGTAAGTGTTGTACATGGCTTTATGAATGATGATTCCTTCTTCAAGAGAACTTTCATTAGGGTCATTTTACTCAGGGGAGGCATGCAACGAGTCATTATAAATGTCTTTAAACCCAATGAAAACCATCCTGGTACAGTGTGTTCAATTGTGTAGGGTCGCAAACACTTTTTTCCATTTTACTTTCCAATGAATTCTCCATGTGGCTATCTGTTACAGCTTATTAGGTCCAGAAGAAGGCTTCCTCTAATAGGTAAATTGATCTTCACAGCAATTACAGAGAAAGCTGTCTCTACCATAGAGCTATGGTGATTAAATAGTTCCTGAATACTTTAAATGGTAGAACATCATGATCTAGGGGTATTATAACAAAGGTGGCTGGCACAGTATCACATATGCCAACATTTCGCAAAAAATATTGTAAAATCAGTTACTTTACAATATTCACCACAAGTAGTAAAGGTTGGGGGTGTCCACTCGCAGCAACTGGATTTTTTCACAATATACTGTAGTCCACAAGATATGCTCTAATCTTATAACATACTAATCAATTCACTAACACCAATGATCATTCATCAGACCTGAAATAAGTACCACATCAAGGTATAATAGTACTGAAATCTAAGTAGTGTGCCATGTCACCCACATTTCCTATTACCGTTAACTCAAATCACCAGGTCAGTTTCTTCGCTTGCTAAATTTTAACCTATAATAATATCTAGAAATAGCAAACAATAAGTGATCACACACTGGATAGATGGTGTTAAAAAAGCTTTAAAATCCATACATTGGCATCTTCAAATATTGTATACAGTATGTAAAATCTCAAGATGATTGTGCATTACCGGTGAAAGGAGCCTTAGCCCTATACAGTACATCATAAATATCTGGGAAAAAATCTATTCCGTCCAGAATACAATATTGACATTTATAAATTGTGCTAACAATGACAATGATCAATGATCTGCAAATCTGATAGCATTTCACATTTCCTGGTTTTACTGTGCAAACTGATTCTAGTGTACTGTTTAACCTACTTTTTCACCATGCTGCAAGCCTTCAGCAGGATCAGCTTTGCCAGGATTGCCCTCATTTCGCAAGCAAGTTAAAAAGTTCAATATATTAATTTTTATATTAGTTTTATATGTTGCTCTGAATGAATTATACTGAATCATACTAAGCTACTACAAATATTCCTATTACATGAAGATAATAGTATTACATGGAGTACAATATCACTGCATTAACTACTCATGACTTTCTGCAATGATTAATAATAACTAAATGCTAGTGAACAATAGCAGTCATGTGGAACTCAAAACAATCGTTCAACTAGTTGGAAACTAAATGGTATCTATCTATCTATCTATCTATCTATCTATCTATCTATCTATCTATCTATCTATCTATCTATCTATTTATCTATCTGCCATTGTCACCTCTATGTTGCTCAGTAGCAATAAACTGATAAAGCTCTTAATTTAACCAACAATTTATTGCCTCTTTAAATTTACAGGGTGGGTGAAAAGTAACCAGGCATTAAAAATTCATAATAATAATATTTTTTTTATAAACAAATTGTGCACATACCTTATTACATAGAAAAATGAAATCAAATCTTTGCAGTTCAACATAGGCACCAGCCACTTCTTTTTGCATCATTCACCGATCCTGTGGTCAGTGCATGGGAATTCTTTAATGTGTCCAGTATTGCATTCCTCCTTTTCACTGTATGCCACCATCTCTGCACAAAAACAATGGAATTCTACGCTTCATATTGTGCAGTGATCTTAGCTCGCACTTGAACAGTCAAGCAGGCGACCATCTTTATTTAGATTGCATGTGCTGCCTCTCGCGAGTGATGCCTGTACTATCGAAGTGGGAAATATGAAAACGTATTTACTATTGTCTATTTAAAAACTATTGTTATTATGACTCCAGTGACACTACAAGTCCTAAAGCCATTACATATTGCTATAGGCTGCAGTTAATTTTTACCCACCCTGTATATCCGGAAATTTTATTATTGTACATTTATGTCCTTTGTAAAAAGCTCCATATAAATAGTTCTTCAATACACCACGAGGTGCTACTTGGACACATCATCAGCGATGAACCCGAGGTCTTAGGATGTTTCGGATCTTTGATCATCAAACACCCTCGCTCGGGTGACCCAGCCGGGGGTGATCAGCCCCCGACTTGTGTCCAAGTGGCCCACTACTCCAGGGATCCCCCCTCCGGATCCATAACCATCTTGAGGCCTTCTCAGCAGCCTCTATGATGGTTTTGATGGCTCGTCTGCACAGCTGCCCTTTTACTCCAAGGAGTTTAAGCATGCGGGATAATGATTGTCCCGCAAAGCCCCGGCACCCAACCTCAACTGGCTCGCAGCGAGCTTTCCAGCCTTTGTTACGGCATTCCACCACTATCTCAGCGTATTTGGCCCTCTTACGCTCATGTCTTCCCAGGGGACAGTAAGCTCAACCAGGACCACTTGCTTTCCAGGTGGACTTGGCCGTTGTTGTACCTTCTCCTGAGCTCTGACGAAGGTGATGGACTGCTTGGAGGTATGGTGGTGTTTGCAGTTGGTAATTGCCATGCTGACTATGTCTGCCAGAGCCCTAAGTACGTGGTCGTGACGCCAGCGGTACCGCCCTTCCCCCAAGGCCTTCGGACAGCAGCTGAGGATGTGCTCCAATGTGCCCCTCTTTTTGCATAACTGACATGCAGCAGTGTCTGATAAGCCCCACTGCAGTAAATTGGTTGGACTTGGAAGAACATCGTACACTGATTGTATCAGGAACTTGATATGCTGGGGTTCGCATCGCAACCAGGTGATTTTACACTGTTCGGCGTGCTCCCACCTTGTCCAGGCGCCTTGCTGGTACATGGCCACCATCTTGATCCTGCGAACTTCTTCCACCTCTGCTCTTACCTCATCTTGCACCATTTGGCATTTCTCCCTTCCTCTCGCCTTATCGTAGTGGGGTTTGGGAAAGCTGCCTAGTCCTGCTCGGCCCACTGTAGTGTTGCCAACCAAGACGTTATGCTGCAGCCGTGCCTCAGCTCTGCTGACGGCTTCCTGTGCCTTCCACTTTCTTCCGGTTTTCACCAGGATTCCTGCGGAAGCAACCTTTATGTCAGAGGAGTCTCGGTACATCATCATCTCCCTGGCGCGTGTGACCTTAAACTCTTCTGACAGGCCGCTGATGGGAAGCTGCAGAATGGTGGAATGGCCATACAGGGCAATGCTGCTAAGGGATCGAGGGAGCCCAAGCCACCTCCGGAGGAACTTGCTGATGGTACGTTCCAGCATCTCCACAATAGACATGGGCACCTCATAGACAAGTAGGGGCCAAAGAATCCTTGGCAGAACTCCATGTTGATAGATCCAGGTTTTAAATTTCCCTGGTAGCCCCGACTTGTCTATTGCTGCAAGCCATATTGTCAGATCAGCCCTGATTTGCTGTAGTGCTTCTGTGTCTCTTAGGGAGCTATCGAAAACCTTGCCCAGGCTCTTGACAGGTTTTTCCGTCACCGATGGAATTGGTGTCCCTCCTAGGGTAAAGTGGAATCGATCGACCACTCTGCCTTTCTTCAGGACCAGAGACCTGGATTTGACAGGCTTGAAGCTCATCCTCGCCCAAGAGACGGGCCATTCTAGCCCCTGGAGTAGCCATCTGCACCCTGGAACAGAGGTTGTAGTCACTGTGAGGTTGTCCATGAAGGCTCTTATAGGGGGTTGACGAGTGCCAGATTTTGATAAGGGTCCTCTGCACTCCACCTCTGCTGATTTCACAATCATGTTCATAGCCAAGGAGAAGAGTGGCACTGAGATGGTGCAGCCTGTTATAATACACTTCTCCAGGCATTGCCAAGCAGATGTTAACGATCCCGATGTTACCCTCAGTTGGAAGTTGTCGTAATAATCCAAAATGAGGTTGGTGATGTTCTCTGGCACATGATGTCTTGTCAGTGCGGTTTCGACCAGCTTGTGAGGAATGGATCCATAGGCATTTGTGAGGTCCAGCCAGAGTGTTGCCAAATCTCCTCTGTTTTCCCTTGCCTCCCTGATCAGCTGGGATACCACTCCAGTGTGTTCCAGGCATCCCGGGATGCCTGGGACTCCCCCCCTTCTGCACTGAAGTGTCAATGTAACCGTTTTTCAGGAGGAATTCCATTAGCCGTTGGGACAGTATCTTAAAAAATATCTTCCCTTCAACGGACAACAACGAGATGATGCGGAACTGATCGATGTTAATGGCCTCCTCTTCCTTGGGAATCCAGACTCCTTCGGCTGACCTCCATTCGGCTGACCTCCCTTCCCCTTCGCCAGATCACCTTGATGATCCTCCAGAGTCGTACAAGGAGCTTGGGGCACTGCTTGTAGACTCTGTATGAGACTCCGCTGGGTCCTGGAGAGGAGCTTGATCTGGAGGCCATTACTGCTTCCTTGACCTCTTTCAGGTTGGGCTCTGAGGTGTTAAACTTGACCGAGGGCTCTGGTGGCTTAACCAGTGCCACACAAGGGCCCAGTTCTTGTTCTCTTAAAGGGTCACCAAAGGTGATATTGAGGTGGTGATTGATCTCCTCTACAGTACACGACAAGTTGCCACTATTCTTCTGTCCCAAAAGTCGCTTGGTGAAGCTGAATGGGTTGTTAATGAATGCCTTGCGCTTCTTGGCCCTCTCTTTTCCTTTCTTTCTGTACCACTCAGCTCATCTGAGTGTGACAAGCTTTGTTCTCACAATCTTCCTGAGCCCAGACAAGGCACTTCTCTCCTCCTCCTTTGCTACTCTAAACTTGCACTTAAGGGTTTTCAGCTCCTGCCTAAGCTGACTATTCTTGTTCTCCCGCCGGTTAGGTCTTGCTGATTTGCTACCCGATGACCGTTCTTCCACCCCAAACCGCTCTGCACCAATGGTCATTATGAGGGTGCACATATCAAGGAGTTTGTGATCTGCGTCGCCCTTTGATGTTGTCTCCATGATCTTATCTATGTCCTCGTCCAGCTGGGGCCACTCCTTGCTATTGGCAGCAGGCCACTTTACCCAACGGTGTTCTGGTTTTCCGCTCTGAAGGGGGACAGGTGCAGCTTGGAGGTTCCGGGCACTGTGGGGTGACTCCGGGCCTGGCTCCTCCTCCGTCTTACCAGGGTCATTGACAAGCACTTTGTTACTAGTGCATGCCACTACTCCTGTGCGTTGCCTTACTTGTCCTCCCTTCAGGCAGGCCATCTTGGTCTGGTGAATTTTCAGACCTGTTGGGTTTTTGCAAACCTTACCGCAAAAGCAGACTGTGCTCTTTGTCGAATGTCCATTAGCTAAGTTCGTTAACAGTAATTCTGTCCGTTTGGGATTCTCATTCTCCCCCCCTCTGGGGAATCCCTGGGGGTATACTTCGGAAGGGATCGTCGTAGCTTATTTGGGTGCTCCTTCACAGGAGCTGCAGTTTGGGGTGCTGGCCCTCGCTACCCCGGTTGCCGTCTTTCCGAGCAGTCAACTGTCTCTCCAGTCGTCACCATCCTATTCATGGTGGTCATCCAGTCTTTCCTGGCTGTCACTGGCGAAGCCAGATACAATAGTTCTTCAATACACCACGAGGTGCTACTTGGACACATCATCAGTGATGAACCCGAGGTCTTAGGATGTTTCGGGTCTTTGATCATCAAACACCCTCGCTCGGGTGACCCAGACCCGACTTGTGTCCAAGTGGCCCACTACTCCATGGATCCCCCCTCCGGATCCATAAAAATAAATAAATAAAATTTAATTGAATTGGATTAGACTATGGCCAAAATCAGCCCAGGCGGGAGCATCATCCTTTGCGGTCTGTTGTCGCTACAGATCCAGTAATCCGATTTAAACCCCCCTTACTCCGTAATGATTAATTACTCTTTCCATCTCTTTTCCTTCGCCGCTAATAGCAGCACCCGCCATTTCCGCATTACTGGATCTGTAGTGACAACAGACCGCAAAGGATGATGGGAATTGTAGTTTTATCGAGTCATTTCGGGTTTCTCTCTGAAAAGAACGGAGAAAAGAAATTTAAAATCCTGTCTCTGTCTGAATAAGTGATGAATGAGTTGAGTGTTGTCAAATACTCATTCAGCACATGGGCCAGCTGCAATAAGTAGGCTGCTATTTAAATTTTTTTTTTGAGTTTTCAAGAATACTAAATTGAAACTTTATATTTTTATATAGTTTAATAATTTTTTGTTATTGAAATTGAAAAATTGAAGTTTCTGTTTCAAAGTTTACAGATAGATGGCTAATTTGTATGCCATTAATATGTTCAGTGTTCATGGTCCGTGTACTTTTTGGCATTTGTAGTTTCTTTTTATATACAAAAATCAAAAAATGAAAATGAGAGTTATGTTTGTTTTTATTTTAAAATGTCAGACACCTTTTTAAAATTAGACTTGATTTTCTTTTCTCGTTTATACTTTGAATAAAGAAAGTTCTACAGCTTAGAAACGAAAAAATAGCTGCATTTTCGTTCTCTAAAACCGGAAGTATCTCTTCTTCTGTTGATGATCAGGAAAATTTGTTTCCCCCTCCCTACTGGCTGTGGAAGTATCAGGGATGTCTGAAATTGCCTCAGAGACATGTGTGTTTAGGTAATACAGTGAGATGATGTTTTTTTTAAAAACTATTTTTAACAAGAGACTCCTGGAAATCAATTCACCCAGTTAACATTTGTAATAAACTTCAAGTTTCCATACTTTCTGAAATTAAAGAAAAATAACCAATTCAGATACATTATTTAATGTAAAAGTGCTATTATAATATGTGCTGTGCCAATTATGTATGTCTGTTTTATCATGGATATCCATACAGTATATAATTGACTTCAGGATATCATGTTTCCCCATCATATGCGGTGCCTAGATAGATAGATAGATAGATAGATAGATAGATAGATAGATAGATAGATAGATAGATAGATAGACAGACATGAATAACTATGAGTGTGGTGTCCTATAATCGCTGTACCTGTGTGTTTGATATGTACACCATAAAACTGGATCACGAGTAATATATAACCCTAGTTATAATTTCACTAAATCCACCAACTTCTATTTAAATATTCTTTCTTTAAGATAATTGTGTTACAACATTTTACAGCTTTACACTAAATTTAATGATACCCCATCTCTGAAAAAATTATTACAAACCTAGAGCTTGAATTTAACAAAAAGACATTGTGTGACACTTTTACATACTGTTTTACCTGTACAAGATACCACACCAGGCACATCTTTAATGGATAAAATAATACGCTTTCATGGAAAACACTAGCATTTACAAAAATGACTCCAGGTAACAATTTTCTGCTTAACACTGAAAGAATTCATGGCGAGTCCTTACATTCTTTACTCTTGTAAGCACATAACTTTCTTATTAATTACACTGTAGTTAGTGAATAATTCATAGTAGTTACTGAATAATATGCTTTAAGATGAATAATTGACAAATACGTTTTAGGGGCAGCTGGCCACAAAACTAAGGGTGAGTTGAATAATTCATTGGTCACAAAAAGAAAGAAAAAGAATCTTTTTTCTTTTTTTTAAAATAGCGTTCATGCCTTATACGACATGGCATTTGGCCTTAAATTCCCCCAGCACGAAGAGTTTCTTCTTTGCTGCCTTTGAATTTAATTTAGTCAGGCAGTAAATACAGTATTAACAGTACAGTATATATGGTTTCAATTCATTTTCAATTGCATTTTTTTTTTTATTATGTTGGAAGATAAAAATCCAGATACAAATGTGCAAGTTTTTTCCCCCTGTTTATTTGTATTCTCTATCTAATTAATTGACAAACTGGCATTTCATCTATTTTGGAATACAGGATGAGTATAAATTGCCTCAGCTAAGAAAATAGTATGATTTTGAGGGTCATTCAAGTCAAACTGGGACTTTTGATTACCCAATTGCCCTTTCCTTTAATGTCCGTGAAGATTCTCAGTTATCCAGGTGAGGTTATGTCGGAGATGAATCATGTCAACTGGACTGCTTGTTGTCAGATATTTCACTGTCAATCACTGTTATAAATGGAAGTGTACTATTTCTATTTCTTGTCTGGAGCTCTAGATATTTTGGGGAAAAAAAAGGTTTGAAACATTTTTGTTGTTTCCATGGATGGTTGCTCTCTCCCTGATCCTTTGGGAAGAAGTCTTCCCTGTCTTTTAAAAAGAAACCTTATGATATAACAGAAATGGCATTTACTGCCACTTGGGGTAATTATTATGTTTAACCTTCAAGCATGTGAGCCACAGACCAACATCCAATAAAACAACAATTATATTTAAAGAGCGGTCTGGATGTGTGGCCTCTAGACACACTGATAGTCTGGACCAAAAGATTATAACAGCGTTGTTCTTTATCCAAAACAATTTTTCATTCCAAATGTTGTACCGTAGGTTGGCAAAACAGCACAGTACTCGTCTCCCTAATATAATCCATCTGATAAGCAAATGCTTTTTATTTTAAAAAGGACACACATTTCAGCAATCTGGCATTGAAGATCTGCAATATTCTTAAGGATATCAACAAATAGGCTTTTTTCTGTTGTTAATGGAAATTTCATCTTCGACTCTTATTCTCACAAGACATCTGGTTTGTGAGCATAAATGGATAAAATATAATTTGAACACAATTATATAATATAAATAAGGAACATTTGGAAAGTCGATTTACTAAATTTAAATAAAAAGAGAGAAGTAGTTGTGTCATATATATATATATATATATATATATATATATATATATATATATATATATATATTCATTCATTTTCTATAATTCTTAATCCTGTGTTCAGGGTCGTGGGAGACCTGGAGCCTATCCCAGGAGACTTCGGGCACTAGGCGGGGTACATCCTGGACAGGGTGCCAATCCATCACAGGGCACACACACATACACACACTCGCACACCCAATCACACACTACGGGAAATTTGGGAACACCAATTAGCCTAACCTATCTTTGGACTGTGGGAGGAAACCGGAGTACCCGGAGGAAACCCACCAAGCACGGGGAGAACATGCAAACTCCATGCACACAGAGACGGGAATCGAGCCTGGCCGGGGAATCGAACCCAGACCCTGGAGGTGCAAGGCGACAGTGCTAACCACTACACCACCGCGCCGCCTACGTATATATATACCCTGTAAAAAAATTCTTGCTACTCCAACTAAAAAATTTCTAGTGACCTGTTGCATCTAAAATTTTTAGTTGACTCAATTTAAGTTGTATAAACTATTTTGTTTTTGCTGTGCTGATTACCTCTAAATGTACACACAAATTGAAATAAAACATTCTGTCAACTAAATGTTCTATGCTGAATAAACATGCCTAGTTAGGCCAACAAGCAGTCTCAAATGGAAATATAATGTTGTGTCAATTAAATGTTCCAAGTTGACTGAAAGGTATATTTTGAATTGGAAATTATGCTTGCATAATTATAAAATTAACATCTTAAAGTTTACTTGAGTAGGTTATTCACTGTGGCCACATTTCAAATAACATGACACATTCTTCTAAATTTGAATATTTTTTTAATGTAAACTTTAAACACCTGTTAAAGACTATCAACATTGATTAAGTGCAATCCAGCTACTCTTTCAACAAATAAACAAATGCTGCATTGTTATAACAAAATATGCAAATAACATTCCAAAATGCAAGAATGAAACTGTGCCCTTAACATTCATGTTACAAAGCTTACTAATATCACACTCAGTCAAAACAGTATACTGGAAAAATAGACTTCTGCCTTGTAGAACAAAACATACTGATATTTCTCAGTAAAAACGTGCAGTGGCTTATTTGAAAATAAAATATTTGCTTTAACTCAGAAATGGTTTAAGATTTTAGAAAAAAAATGTTGTGAAATAATTTTGCCAAGCTCCAAGATTGTTTGCAGATGCAGTAAGCACAGATATTCTCAGATATAAGTTTCCCAGATATTCTCCCTATAATACCTGAAATACAAAAAGAAAAATATATGAATAACTAATTAAGTAACCGTTTGTAGTTCAAAACCATTAAAAATCCTAGACAAAAAAATGTCCGTTTAGCCATTATAACCGTTTTCAGACACTATAAGGTTAATGAATGATGAAGGAGTGAGAACATTAAGCTCCCTCAGTGGCGCACTAACGCGCCGTCTTTTTCAAATAGCCTTTGAAATTATCAGTCATTAAAATGAATAAAATGTATGTAACGTAATTAAACTTTAGCGGTTTCATAGATTAACATTAATGTCAATGTACATACCATCTGAAAAAAAAATGCGTTAGGAGCTGAAACGAGTGCATTGCCAGATAACTACTGTAACACTCCAAATTATATAAATAAACACTCGAAAATATAATGTTCTAAAGCTTGCTGCTGGATAATATATACAGTATGTTATAAAGCTAAAATTGCTAATTACTTTGCAGGACAGTTAGTTTCCATGAAGTACTCACCATTTCGGGAGGAAATAGCGGGAAGTTCGAAAATTCTGGAAGAACGTTTTTGCGCATGCGCAGAGGTCCCTCTTGTTCGTCCAACATAAAATTGTTTGTGTGCAGTTAAATGTTTCATGAACACAGTTTTACTCGTTGCCTTGATGAAACTTTCGTAGTTGAGTAATGAAATTTATACAATCATTGAGAAAACATATTTTTCTTTTTTGACACCAGCATTATATTAGCCCAACATATATTTCTTTGTTCCAACAACTATTTTCAGGATTTATTTTTTACAGTGTATATATATATATATATATATATATAGTGGAACTTCGGATTGCAAATAACCCGGTTCCGCAAGACGAGCAAAATCTTTTGACAAAAAAAGTTGACTTGAAAAACGAGCAAGTCTTGGTTTACGAGTTTATAGATGATTATTGTAAGTAGTAGAGTAGTGAGCTAGTCTTTAAAGTCACCTTTAATAATTAGCTTCACATTCTCTGGCTTAACCACACACAGTATTATTAATGTATTTTTCAGTCACTTGTCAGTAAGCGTAAATTATATTACCGACCTTTTCTGGCCCTGTGTTAAAACCATCATACACTTAAGGTGGAACAACATCTGTTAATACACAGCATGATTTCAGAAGGGTTAAATGATTGTCCTGCATCAAGCTAAGAAAAACAACTAAGGAGATTTGAAATCCCAGAACTAGGTTAAGAATCTTTTAACATATTATCAAAACCATTAACTTTGTGGTAGAAATGTAGTGAGAAGTAAAATATGAATAGAGATCACAAACGTAAACACTTGGTGAAGTTGCAAGGTAAAAAATCTACAGAAACGACCATAACTATGTTTAATAGTGGAAGTAAGAGGATTTCCATACACTCACAATGTGAAAATAACTCACAGGATTGGGATTAAACAGCTGTGTGGCCATAAGAAAACCACTAGTTAGTGAGACTAATCAAACAAAAGATTAGAATTTTCTAAAGAGCATACAGTACAGGTTTGACTTTGGAACATTGGAAGGGTCATGAGGTCTGAAGAGTTCAGATTGACCCTATTTCAGAGTGTTGCACCTGTCAGGGTAAGTGCGAATCTTCATGTACAGTGGGTGATGTAAATAGATCTGGAGTTCAGTTGGTCACATTCAGGATCAGCAAAAGTATGTGCCAATAAAATAAAGTCAGCTGGTGACCTGAATGTACTGAATCACCAGGTTTATCACATCAGTGGAGTTTTTTTTCCCTGATGGCACAAGAATATTCCAGGACTCGTACTGAGAAAGGGTGGTTCTGGAAGCATGATGAATAAATTTCACACATGAACTGGCAATGTCATTGTGTGTGTCAGGAACTAACCCGGGACGACCAGAAAGGCGATAGCTTTAGCAGTAGCCCTGTAGCGTGAATGGTAAACCCAAACGCGGATGGACACGAGCGGGCAGGATAATCACGCGATTTACTATAAGGACTCTCAAAGTGAATGAGCAAAGGAAAGACTAAACCTAACCCTAAATCTAACCCTAGTCCTATAAACACACACTCATTCTGAAAGTAAAGCCAAGAAAGTGAGTACTCACGTGAACGGAAACGATACCGAAATAGCATGGGCAAAACTCAATGACAGAGCGATGTGCGGCGCCATCTTGTTTCCTTTTATGCTTTCAGGTTCGCGACCGTCTTACTTCCGGGTCCTAGTGCCGGTCGCGGCTGAGTGCGCATGACAGTACCCCCCTGTCCAGGACCGACTCCGGACGGTCCAGGGGTGGAGGATACCCGGTGACGGTAGTCCCTAATGAGCCCGGGGTCGAGGATGAAGCGTGCTGGAACCCAAGACCGCTCCGAACCATGGGTGAGGTGATGAATGGTTTCAGCTGTGAGGTGTGGAAGACGGGGTGGATCCGGAGCGCCGCAGGCAGCTGGAGCCGGTAGGTGACAGGGTTGATCCTGAGTGTGATACTGTATGGCCCAATGAACCTTGGTGATAATTTTCTTGATTCTGTGTGCAGGTGGAGATTCTTGGTTGACAGCCATACAGTACCTTGTCCCCTACGTGGTACAACCGTCCCGGAGGGTGCCGGCGGAGGTGTTGAGTCACATAGTTGGCGTTGGTGCGTCATATGGCAAGGTTGGCTTGGTGCCATAGCCGCCGGCACCGGCGAACCAACTGTTGGGCCGATGGTACGTCAACCTCCGGTTCATGGTGGGTGAACATCGGAGGCTGGAAACCATAGCATACCTCAAATGGGCTCAGGTTGGTGGCTGAGGAGACATGGAGGTTGTGTGACAACTCGGCCCATTTGAGGTAGTGGGCCCAGGAGCGTTGGCGATCCGACACAAAACACCTCAGGTAACGCTCCAGCTGTACGTTGGTTCGCTCCGTCTGACCGTTCGTCTGGGGGTGGTAGCCAGAAGACAAACTGCAGGACGAATCGATCAGATGGCAGAAGGCCTTCCAGAACCGGGCGGTGAACTGGGGGCCTCTGTCCGAGACGATGTCCTTTGGGAACCCATGCAATCGGACTACGTGTTCCAGTATCAGCTCGGCTGTATCTTTAGCTGACGGGAGTCCGGCGAGGGCCACCAGGTGCACTGCCTTGGAGAAGCGGTCTACGATGGTTAAGATGACGTCCTTCCCTTCCGAGGCCGGCAGACGGAAATCTATAGCAATGTGAGGCCAGGGTCGACGGGGGACTGGAAGTGGTTGAAGTTCCCCCGGAAGTGGCTGGTTGGTATCGAACTCGGTGACATCCCTCCTCATTGAAGGCCACCAGAAGGCCCGCCCCACGTAGGTGATGGTTCTCCGGCTCCCCTGGTGTCCCGCGACGGGCGATGAATGGCCCCACTGGAGGACCTCGGGTCTGAGTGGGTCGGGGACGAAGAGCCATCCGGGCGGCACGCCTGCCATTGCGGGTTCTCTGGTCAGTGCCTGGCGGACCCTCGTTTCCAAGTTCCACTTTAGGGGTGCAATGATCCGGGTGGGTGGAAGGACAGGCACGGGGTCCGCCCGGGGCGCCTCTCGCTCGTACTGACGGGAGAGGGCGTCGGCCTTGGTGTTCTTCGACCCCGGGCGGTATGAGAGATGGAAGTCGTATTGTTCGAAGAACAGGGCCCACTGTGCCTGTCGTGGATTCAGCTGTTTAAGGTTACAGATGGTGATGAGGTTTTGGTGATCCCACTTTATGCCCAGCAGTTCACGGTCCCCTACTCCGTATTGTTGCTGAGTGGGGTTAAATTTCTTGGAGTAGAAGCCACATGGGTGTAGCTTCTGGTCTGGACCTCGTTGAGAGAGAAGAGCGCCGGCGCCCACTTCCGACGCGTCCACCTCCATAACGAATGGTTGGCTGGCATCCGGATGGAGGAGAATAGGTGCGGTGGTGAATAGATAAAGCAACGATAAAAATTCGCAAACCCGAGAAAGCGTTGGAGCTGCTTTAGTGTCCTGGTTAGGGGCCAGTGACGTACAGCCTCCAGCTTCTGCGGGTCCATGGCCACACCCTGGGGCGAGATGACAAATCCCAGGAACGTGGTGGAGTGCTCGTGAAAAGCACACTTTTCCAGCTTACAGTACAGCTGGTGGGCGAGCAATCTCTTAAGAACAGCTCTAACGTGTTTGGTGTGTTCTTCGGTGGTGTGAGAGTAGATCAGTATGTCGTCTAAATAGACGAACACCCATCGGCCTAGCATGTCCCTGAGGACGTCATTAATGAAGCGCTGGAAGGCCGAGGGTGCGTTGCAGAGTCCAAATGGAATGACCAGGCTCTCATAATGTCCGGTGGGGGTGATGAAGGCCGTCTTCCACTCATCACCCTCTCTGATGCACACCAAGTTGTAGGCGCTCCGGAGGTCCAACTTAGTGAACACGGGGGCACCAGAGAGGGCGTCCAGGGCTGAGTTGGTAAGAGGCAGAGGGTGGCGATTTCTGATGGTGATTTCATTAAACCCCCGATAGTCGACACATGGACGAAGTTCGCCCCCTTTCTTCTTCACAAAGAAGAACCCTGCGGCGGCCGGCGAGGAGGATGGTCTGATGGTGCCATGTCGTAGGGCGCTGGTGACATATTCCTCCATCGCCTGGGTCTTGTTGTTGGAGAGAGAGTAGAGGTGGCCGCGGGGGGGGCTGGAATTCAATGGCTAGATCGTATGGTCTGTGAGGTGGTAGGTGGTTGGCCCGGCGTTTACAAAATACCTCAGCCAGGTCCCGATAAGGTGGGGGAATGGCGTGGATGTCGACGTCGGGGGCCTCGGACTCCCTGGAACACGTCCCAGCCTGGGCCCGTAGGCATAAGTCGGTGCAGGTCGGCCCCCACTGAAGGATCCGGCTTTGAGACCAGGAGATGAGTGGGTCGTGCTGCAGGAGCCAGGGGTAGCCGCGGATGATGGGTGAGGAGGAGATGGATGTAAGGTGAAACTGAATTGACTCTTGATGTTGGCCGAGGACGAGAGTGAGGGGTGGAGTCTGCTGGGTGATAGGGCTGGATGAGAGGGGCCACCCGTCGACTGAGGTGATTCTCATTGGCTGGGATAACGCCTCAATCTTTACCCCCAACCCTTTGGTGTACGTTGAGTCAATGAAGTTACCCGCGAAACCGGAATCGATGAACGCGGTACTTCGGACCCGTTTGTGGCCAAGGTGGAGGGCTACCTGGACTGTGAGTCGAGTAGTGGTGATGTCGGTGGTGGCGGAGAGATGGATGGTGCCCGGTGAGTTTCTCCTGTTGCTCACCGGGGTTGGGCGTTTCCCGGACGCGACGGACAGGTCGCTCGGTGGTGCGCCGCTGAGCCGCAATAGGCACACAGTCCCTCGCGGTAACGCCTCTCGCGTTCCGCCACGGTCAGGGAGGCGCGTCCTAGTTGCATGGGTTCCCCGGCTCCCGTGTCACATCCAGGGAAGGGGGTGGTGACGGTAGGTGGTGATCTTGGTGCAGTGTAGGCATAGGTGGGAGATGGCGGCAGGGTTCGAGGTGCTGGCTTCGGACGAGAGAGGAGGCGCTGGTCAATACGGAGGGCTAGCTGGATTAGCCCCTCCAGTGTAACTGGATGCTCTCGTCCGGCTAGTTCGTCCTTAATACGGTTCGCCAGCCCCTCGAAGTATGATGTCCGGAGGGCTGCGTCTCCCCAGGAGGTCTGGATGGCAAGGGTTCGGAACTCTGCAGTGTATTTACTCACGGACAATCCTCCCTGCCGCAGATGGTAGAGCTTCGTGTCGGTCTCCACCTCGTCCGCGGGATGTTCAAAAGTTAACTTGAGTTGACGGGTGAACTCGTTGTAGGAGTGTGCGGTGTCTGTGTCCGCACGCAGGACTGCCGTGGCCCACTCTGCTGCCTGCCCTGATAGCAACGAGACGAGTAGTGCAATGCGCAGCCGGTCGGTGGAGTAATTGGTGGCATTAAACTCAAACACCAGTTCCAGCCATGTTAAAAACACACTGCATTTCCCATTCGTGCCATCCCATTTATCCGGGAGTGCTAGAAAAACATCAGAAGGTCGGGGGGGGTTGGTGCGGGGCCGCGGCCGCTGCGGCGGGCGGACCGCTAGCCATGCCATCAACAGCCGACCGGAGACTCGCGTTCTCCCGCTTGCGATCTGCCACCTCGCGGCGCAGAGTAGCGAGCTCACCGGTTAGCTTATTGATAAGCATAGCATGCTGGTCAACCACACCGCACAGGCGCGCGTGATCCGCTGGGTTTACTGCCTTCGGCTCTGTCATTCTGTCAGGAACTAACCCGGGACAACCAGAAAGGCGATAGCTTTAGCAGTTAGCCCTGTAGCGTGAATGGTAAACCCAAACGCGGATGGACACGAGCGGGCAGGATAATCACGCGATTTACTATAAGGACTCTCAAAGTGAATGAGCAAAGGAAAGACACAATCTAACCCTAGTCCTATAAACACACACTCAGTCTGAAAGTAAAGCCAAGAAAGTGAGTACTCATATGAACGTGAACGATACCGAAATAGCATGGGCAAAACTCAATGACAGAGCGATGTGCGGCGCCATCTTGTTTCCTTTTATGCTTTCAGGTTCGCGACCGTCTTACTTAAGGGTCCTAGTGCCGGTCGCGGCTGAGTGCGCATGACAGTGTGCTGTAATCAAAGCGAAAGTTGACTGAATTAATTCTTGAAGGACGGGACTTTGTGCTTTGCAAGACACCGTCCAATTCATACACAGCACTGCATTTGTTTTGTAATAGCAATTAAACCTGTAGAGATTAAGTTCATTTAACAGCACAGCTGTGAGTCAGAAAGATTCTGACAATTAATTTAGGTTAATATTGGCAACATCCTAGTGAGAGCAGAGTGGGATGCAAAGTATGATTACAGTAATTTTCGTAATGTTTAAACAAAACAAATTAACTTGCTAATATGTGATGAAAGTAAACACTGCTTCTGCTTTCTTCTCTATTTAAATTATACATCACGAAGATGCCAGTTTTAGGTCTGGTACGTCACAGCAATCTGTTGAGAAAAATGTAAATGCTGCTGATATAAATGTATTGAATATGATGCTCACTACTGGGCTAGAAATGTTTACGTGTTTTACGGATATATTTTAAACAAATGCTATACCGAATAGGTCATAAATGAAAATGTTGAGTTACTTCAAGCTGAATTCACTAAAAGCTAAACACAACTGACCTAAACACAACTGAAAGAAAGTCTCTTCTACTACATACAAACATACAGTATATCTTCCAAATAAATACAGAAGAAGAATCAGAACTTCAGTGTGTGTGTGTGTGTATGTGTGTGTGTGTGTGTGTGTATGTGTGTGTGTGTGTGTGTGTGTGTGTGTGTGTGTGTATTGTATGCCCTGCGATGGATTGGCACCCTGTCTCCAGGATAAGTGATTAAGTGATTAATGAACGAATGAATAGAACTTTATGACTAAGTTACAATAACAGGGCACATGTTAAACTATCAGCATACTAAAAATTTTCATATCCTGAATAGTTGACCATGTGATTATGCAATAAAAAAAAATCCAACGTATAATGTCTCAACTTATCCAATTATTATTAAAATAGGCCTCTATCACAGACGTGATTAACATATGTAAGTGTATAAACGGATTCATCAACGATGTCCTCAGGGACATGCTAGGCTGATGGGTGTTCGTTTATCTGAACGACATATTAATTTACTCCTGTACCACTGAAGAACACACCCGGCATGTTAGAGCGGTTCTAAAGAGATTGCTCGCCCACCAGCTGTACTGTAAGCTGGAAAAGTGTGCTTTTCACGAGCACTCCACCACGTTCCTGGGTTTTATCATCTCGCCCCAGGGTGTGGCCATGGACCCGCAGAAGCTGGAGGTTGTACGTCACTGGCCCCTACCCAGGACACTAAAAGAGCTCCAACGCTTTCTCGGGTTTTCAAATTTTTATCGTCGCTTTATCCTGGGCTACAGTACAGTTGCAGCACCGCTCACTGCACTTACCAGGCTCTCCACCCATTCCTTCCAACTCAACCCTACCGCCATCTCAGCTTTCCACAGACTCTGCCACATGTTCACCACCGCACCTATTCTTCTCCATCCGAATGCCAGGCAACGGTTCGTTGTGGAGGTGGACGCGTCGGAGGTGGGCGCCGGCGCTGTTCTCTCTCAACGAGGTCCAGACCAGAAGCTACACCCATGTGGCTTCTACTCCAAAAAGTTTAACTCCACTCAGCAGCGATACGGAGTAGGGGACCGTGAACTGTTGGGCATAAAGTGGGCTTTGGAGGAATGGCGTCACTGGCTCCAGGGCACCAGTGAGCCGTTCATCGTCTGGACGGACCACCAGAACCTACTCACGATCCGTAACCTGAAACAGCTAAACCCACGACAGGCACGGTGGGCCCTGTTCTTCGAACAGTACGATTTCCATCTTTCGTACCGCCCGGGGTCAAAGAACACCAAGGCCGACGCCCTCTCCCGTCAGTACGAGCGAGAGGCGCCCAGGGCGGACCCCGTGCCTGTCCTTCCACCCACCTGGATCATCACACCCCTGCACTGGGACATGGAGACGAGGGTCCACCAGGCACTGACCAATGAACCCGCACCGGCAGGTGTGCCGCCCGGACGGCTCTATGTTCCCACTCCACTCAGGCCTGAAGTCCTCCAGTGGGGCCACTCTTCGCCCATTGCGGGACACCAGGGAACCTGAAGAACCCTCACCTTTGTGGGACGGGCCTTCTGGTGGCCATCGATGAGGAGGGAGGTCACCGAGTTCATCCGGGCGTGCCCAGTGTGCGCCAGGGCGAAGCACTCTAACCAACCAACGCCGGGGGAGCTCCAACCACTCCCAGTTCCCCGTCGGCCCTGGTCGCACATTGCCGTCGACTTCATCACGGGCCTGCCGGCCTCGGAAGGAAAGGACATCATCCTCACCATCGTGGACCGCTTCTCCAAGGCAGGGCACCTGGTGGCCCTCGCCGGACTCCCGTCAGCTAAAAACACAGCCGAGCTGATATTGGAGCACGTAGTCTGATTGCATGGGTTCCCCAAGGACATCGAGACGGACAGAGGTCCCCAGTTCACCGCCCGGTTCTGGAGGGCTTTCTGCCGTCTGATCAATTCGTGCTGCAGTCTGTCCTCCGGTTACCATCCCCAGACGAATGGTCAGACGGAGCGAACCAACCAACAGCTGGAGCGTTACCTGAGATGCTTCGTGTCGGATCGTCAACGCTCCTGGGCCCGCTACCTCAAGTGGGCTGAGTTGTGCCACAATCTCCATGTGTCCTCAGCCACCAACCTAAGCCCATTTGAGGTGTGCTATGGTTTCCAACCTCCGATGTTCGCCCACCAAGAACCGGAGGTTGATGTACCATCGGCCCAACAGTTGGTTTGCCGGTGCCGGCGGCTATGGCACCAAGCCAACCTCGCCATACGGTGCACCAACACCAGCTACGTAACTCAACACCGTCGCCGGCACCCCCCGGGACGGTTGTACCACGTAGGTGACAACGTGTGGCTTTCCACCAAGAACCTCTACCTGCAACCAAAGCTATCACCCAAGTTCATTGGCCCATATCGCATCACCCTCAGGATCAACCCTGTCACCTACCGGCTCCAGCTGCCTGTGGCGCTCCGGATCCACCCCGTCTTCCACACTTCCCAACTGAAACCATTCATCACCTCACCCATGGTCCCCCCCCCTGCTCCTCCCCCCCCGTATCATTGACGGTGGTCCCGCTTACACCGTGCGACGGATCCTCGACTCGTGCCCTCGGGGCAGGGGCACCCAGTATCTGGTTGACTGGGAGGGCTACGTCCCCGATGAGCGGTCTTGGGGGGTACTGTCATGCACACTCAGCCGCGGCCGGCACTAGGACCCGGAAGTAAGACGGTCGCGAACCTGAAAGCATAAAAGGATACAAGATGGCGCCGCACACCGCTCTGTCATTGAGTTTTGCCCATGTCATTTCGGAATTGTTCCCGTGTATGTGAGTACTCACTTTCTTGGCTTTGCTTCCAGACTGAGTGTGAGTTTATAGAACGAGGGTTAGGTTGTGTCTTTCCTTTGCTCATTTATTGTGAGAGTTCTTAGATCAAATCGCGTGATTATCCTGCCCGCTCGTGTTTCATCCGCGTTTGGGTTTACCATTAACGCTACAGGGCTAACTGCTAAAGCTACGTCTTTTTTGGTCGTCATCAGGTTAGTTCTGACACTTCCTTGTATTTTAACAAATTAGTGATGCAGTGTCATGCTAATGTTTGTACAAGATGGTAGGTCTTTGGAATGATTAAGATGTAATATATATATATATATATATATATATATATATATATATATATATACAGTGGTGTGAAAAACTATTTGCCCCCTTCCTGATTTCTTATTCTTTTGCATGTTTGTCACACTTAAATGTTTCTGCTCATCAAAAACCGTTAACTATTAGTCAAAGATAACATAATTGAACACAAAATGCAGTTTTTAAATGAAGGTTTATGTTATTAAGGGAGAAAAAAAACTCCAAATCTACATGGCCCTGTGTGAAAAAGTGATTGCCCCCCTTGTTTAAAAAGAACTTAACTGTGGTTTATCACACCTGAGTTCAATTTCTGTAGTCACCCCCAGGCCTGATTACTGCCACACCTGTTTCAATCAAGAAATCACTTAAATAGGAGCTACCTGACACAGAGAAGTAGACCAAAAGCACCTCAAAAGCTAGACATCATGCCAAGATCCAAAGAAATTCAGGAACAAATGAGAACAAAAGTAATTGAGATCTATCGGTCTGGTAAAGGTTATAAAGCCATTTCTAAAGCTTTGGGACTCCAGCGAACCACAGTGAGAGCCATTATCCACAAATGGCAAAGACATGGAACAGTGATGAACCTTCCCAGGAGTGGCCGGCTGACCAAAATTACCCCAAGAGCGTAGAGACAACTCATCCGAGAGGCCACAAAAGACCCCAGGACAACATCTAAAGAACTGCAGGCCTCACTTGCCTCAATTAAGGTCAGTGTTCACGACTCCACCATAAGAAAGAGACTGGGCAAAAACGGCCTGCATGGCAGATTTCCAAGGCGCAAACCACTTTTAAGCAAAAAGAACATTAAGGCTCGTCTCAATTTTGCAAAAAAAACATCTCAATGATTGCTAAGACTTTTGGGAAAATACCTTGTGGACCGACGAGACAAAAGTTGAACTTTTTGGAAGGTGCGTGTCCCGTTACATCTGGCGTAAAAGTAACACAGCATTTCAGAAAAAGAACATCATACCAACAGTAAAATATGGTGGTGGTAGTGTGATGGTCTGGGGTTGTTTTGCTGCTTCAGGACCTGGAAGGCTTGCTGTGATAGATGGAACCATGAATTCTACTGTCTACCAAAAAATCCTGAAGGAGAATGTCTGGCCATCTGTTCGTCAACTCAAGCTGAAGCGATCTTGGGTGCTGCAGCAGGACAATGACCCAAAACACACCAGCAAATCCACCTCTGAATGGCTGAAGAAAAACAAAATGAAGACTTTGGAGTGGCCTAGTCAAAGTCCTGACCTGAATCCTATTGAGATGTTGTGGCATGACCTTAAAAAGGCGGTTCATGCTAGAAAACCCTCAAATAAAGCTGAATTACAACAATTCTGCAAAGATGAGTGGGCCAAAATTCCTCCAGAGCCCTGTAAAAGACTCGTTGCAAGTTATCGCAAACACTTGATTGCAGTTATTGCTGCTAAGGGTGGCCCAACCAATTATTAGGTTCAGGGGGCAATTACTTTTTCACACAGGGCCATGTACTGTAGGTTTGGATTTTTTTTCTCCCTAAATAATTAAACCCCTCATTTAAAAACTGCATTTTGTGTTTACTTGTGTTATCTTTGACTAATAGTTAAATGTGTTTGATGATCAGAAACATTTTGTGTGACAAACATGCAAAAGAATAAGAAATCAGGAGGGGGGGCAAATAGTTTTTCACACCTCTGTATATATATATATATATATATATATATATATATATATATATATATATACATTTAATAGCATAATTAAATTAAT
Source organism: Channallabes apus (assembly GCA_030522415.1). Taxonomy (NCBI): domain Eukaryota; kingdom Metazoa; phylum Chordata; class Actinopteri; order Siluriformes; family Clariidae; genus Channallabes; species Channallabes apus. Next base: position 30,163,447 of record CM060110.1, read on the forward strand.
AAAAGTATTAAACTCACAAATACAAACTCTGGCATACCAAACAAATGCATGCAAGAGGGGACTTTGTAGAGATTCTATTTAATATCAGTGCTTCAGTAATTAGGTTGTCAGGAAAGGTACCAGTGGCTTTTGTTTTTACATTTGTTTTTATTATCAACTTCAAAAAGACACTTATGACACTTATGCAGAATTTATCAGCATCCAGCTTGAGTCTGTCAAAGATCTTCCATCTCCAATTGAGTGACTCTGACCCTGACACTTGTAAAGAGGGTGACAGTGAGCTTTGGCTTTTATGATGCATTGATTTAAATCATTCACATCAACTGGTATCCTGTTCTCAGCTGATACAGTCAACCCTTTTTTTTGCGAGCATAATTTGTTCTGGAAAAGTGCTTGTATATCAAAACATTTGTGTATCAAAGCGAATTTTCCCCATAAGAAATAATGGAAAGTCCGATGATTCATTCCACTGCCCAAAAATATTCATATAAAAATAATTAATACAAAAAAAAGGAAAAATAATAAAATTAACTTGCAGTTTATCTTTATAAAGAATCCTGACAGAGCCATGTTTCCGTTGTGTGTGAAAGTGAAAGTCATCCTACACAACCCCCTCCTTCCTCCTCTCACCTTGCACACACACACACACACATACTCTAAAGGGAACACTGATCTGTTGGGAAACTTCTTTAAAAGAAACCTCTCTAATGACACTCAGGCATGCACACACTAACGGAATCTCTGACAGAGAGAGATTCTGGAAACTGGATTTTCAGCAAGGAATTTCTCTAATGATGCTTGCTTTTACTTTACACTGACACATACCCTGCCTTTATGTAGCATGGCCACAATGTCTCAACTTCAAAAAGACACTTATGACACTCATGCAGAATTTCTCAGCATCAGTTTATCAGCATTTATCAGTGTTTGTACATAAACTGTACACACACACACGGGTGTTGACTATACGAGTGACGCATGCGCACTGAGACTGGGCATGGGAGATGATTACCAGTAATCCCGTGAAAAACCATTGGCTTAGTTGTGATCACGTGTCTCTTGGTAGAAAAAGCGCATGTGTACAGTACTACTCGTATATCAAGATCTCGCTCATTTATTAAGTTTAGGTTTATTTAGAAATTTTAATAAGCAAAACGCCCGCAGACCCAGTTACTCACAATCCAAGGTTCCACTGTGTATATATGTGTAAATATACGCTACTGTTCAAAAGTTTGGGATGACTTTCTAACTTCATTGTCATTCTTGATTCATATTTCTTTCTACAGTGTAAAACATTGCTGACAGTATTCCAACATATGCAATAATCTCCTTTGAACACTTCATAATGGCTCTAATTCGAGGTGCTGTTAATTGGTGATTTCTGAGGCTGGTAACTCTAAATGAACTTCTTCTCTGCAGTAGAGTTAAGTTTTGATCTTGCCATCCTTGGTAAAGCTTCGTGAGAGCCAGTTTCATCATGGTGCTTGATAAAGGTTTTGAAAATGAGCAATACAGTTCTTGCAAGAACTATTCCAGAAAGGCTGACCTCCATGTCTTATAAGTCAGTTGGAAGACAAGACAATTCCCTTACTTCCACAATTACTAATAGAGCAATTAGCAGCCATGTGTTACTGAAGAAATACACAGGATTCTATAGTGTCATTACCATTATAAAAGCACAACCTTTGACAGTTTGGTGTTCTAGAGCAGTGGTTCCCAAACTGGGGGTCGTGAACCCTCTGGGGGTCGCGGAATAATTTCAAGGCGTCGCAAGAGGGATTAAAAAAATTTTTTTGTGCGTGATTATAATACACACTTTTCAGTATTACAAGTAAATGCTATAAATAAATATTTTCTGATTTGTAAAGATATTACTGATTGAGTGAGAGTGTTTAAATTGAGTGTTTAAAAAAATTCGCGGCTCATAGATATGACATCACTGTGCAGCGACTGGCTCACTAGTTATTGCTACAGCGCACAACTGCACGTGAAAACCGCAACTGCCGAGATGGATACATTTGTTATTCGCAGATCTAAAAATGTTAAGGAAATTGTTTGTCTGAGTCATCGGAACCATGTAAATCGACCAAGCAAAAGAGCAAGACCCCATCAGACCAAAGTAGGAAACGTCGGAAATATGAGGAAGAATTCATAAAGTACAGTATCAGTATTCACTAAGTTGCGGTAGCAACCGAATACACGAGTTGTCCCGTGCAGCAGTGGATGTACAGTACTGCTTCAATTTGGATCTACATATTTGTGTGAGCAGTATTTTTCCGCTGTTACATATATAAAAATTAAATACAGCTCACGTCATGATGTCGAAGATGATATGCGGGTAGCTGTATCCACCATCAGGCCACGAATTAAGCTTTTGTGCTGCCAAAGACAAGTACACCCTTCATTGAAAGGTAAGCCAAAATTATTTTGATGTTTAGTAAATGTAGTCAAAATACTGTGAACAGCTTGTTATGTTTATTGCTTGTTTTTGATAGTGGGGGTCGCGAGATCTTGTCGATCTTCAATTAGTGGTCGCTGGCTTGAAAGTTTGGGAACCACTGTTCTAGAGCACTTGGGTATGTCTCCATCAGGACAAGAGCAAAATAAATCTTCCATGATCTTAGAGAAGCAGTTGCTAATCAATTTCAAAAGGGTTATATGTTACAGGGTGCAGTATGGAGAGCCGCACCACGAGATGTTCTTATTGATGTGAGCCCTGACGCAGGGCTTTAGAAATAGGAAATAGGAGGCTGTGAGAGTGCATGTGATACGCACTGGAAGACCTTCCCGTTTGGAGATAGCATAGGATTATTAATTAAGAACTTAAAAGGAAACAAATGAAAACCAATAACACAAAATAAACAGAGCTCCGCCGTCTACGCAAGAACAAAACAAAAACTATTATCCTCTCTGGGCATTTGCTCTTACCGAGGCTTTATGGGGAGAGAGAGGGGTTGTGATTTTATGCAAACTGTATACTTGATCTGAGAGCGCACGCTACACAGCTGCGTGACTCTCTCTCTATATCTCTGTCTCTCACTGGCGTCTTAGGAAGCCAGAGGCTGGGGCTTTGCATCTGTCTCTTTCTTTCTGCATGCTTTTCTTTTTATTCCTTTTTTGGTCTTTGTCTTTGGCCCTGATACAGTACCTTACCAGTGCTACCTAAATGATCGCACGAAGTGCGTAGGTATCAGGACCCTTATGCCTCTTTTCCACTGCATAGTACGGCACGACACAGTTCAGTTCAACTCACTTCGGTTCGGCGCAGTTTGACTCGGTTTGCGCTTCCACTGCAGTTTAGTAACGCTTTAGAGTGGGCGGGATTACTCACGTGTCATTTTAGTTGCGGCGCCGCTACTGCTGTGACATCATCGTAAATGCGCCACAAACAAACACACAACAATGGAGCATATCGACGGCATGGTGTTCTTCATTCTCGGCATGTGGATGTTGTTAACAGCAAGATGAAGGAATTTGTTTCAGAAGAGGCTGATGGCAGCCAAAGAATATTTTTGGTTAATACCAAAAGGTGCGTCCGATCCTTCTCTGGCTGTTCTAAATATAGCGGTTCTGTTGTGTCTCATGTCGCAAGTTCAGTGACGGTGTAATGACGATTTTCTCTGGCCAATCAGTGACCAGCAGAGTTTACACGTCACGTTTTGGTAACGGTTCGGAGCGCTTGGAACCTCGGCTGAGGAGGTACTAAAAAAAGGACCAGGTACCATATACTGTTCCCAGTGGAAAACCCACCAAAAGTGAGTTGAACTGAACCGTGTCGTGCCGTACTATGCAGTGGAAAAGCGCCATTATATAGACATGCCGCCAGTTGCGGCACATCTAGGCTGATTGCGGCGTTGCCTGGCAACCGCGTGTCTATAATTGGCCGCGCCTTCGCCTGTTTAGAACTCCGCGTGGTAGCAGCCTGCAGATCTGCCCGTTCCAAACAGTGCAAAGCATTTTTGCGCGGCTCTGCTCTTCATGAGACACGCATTGTTAGAGTACCACCCCCCCTTCCCATGGACGGTCCCCGACGTCCTAGAGTCAATCTGGACCCTGCGCAACAATGCATGGCAATGCCTATCTGCATGGACTCTCCCATACCTTCCAGCTGTGCTTCAGGCTCAAAATCGGGGACGGGATATGAAACCTCAGGCTGTGTCTCTCTGTGAGCGGAGGTGAAGCTTAGAACCTATAGCCAGGGGAGTGACTGGCTAGGTGCTTGGAGCGGCTTTTGTAGGGTGGAGATGTTTCCCGCCTGGAGCCGCCGGAATGTCCAGCCTGACGCTCACGAAGGAGGTTATCCACCAGGATGGCTAGCCTATAAAATTCCTCCAGATCCTGTGGCGGATCACGTAAGGCTTGCTCATCCTTTAGCCGCTCGGAGAGCCCTTGAGTATACGCAGCCATAAGGGCTGTGTCATTCCACCCCGAGCTGGCGCCCCGGGTACGAAACTCGACCGTGTAATAAGCTACCAATCGCCCCTCTTGACGAATGAAAAGGAGGGGCGACACTACACTGCTCGCCGTATGCGGATGGTGGAAAGTGTCCCTAAGTGCTTCATCGAAGGCAGTTAGGGTGGCATGTTCAGACAGGAGGTGCTGCCACACTGCAGTAGCCCACTCTAGTGCTCTGCCTGTGAGTAAAGTCACCATAAATGCAACCTTCGACCATTCTGATGGAAATTGGGAAGGTTGCAGCTCGAATATGAGTGAGCACTGCAGGGTAAAAGCATTGCACCTCTCTGACTCGCCCGCATACGGCTGTGGGGATGGTACTCGACTTTCGGCCAGCAGATTGGCTACTGATCCGGGGGAGCGAGTCGATCCGGAGGCCAGATGGAAACAAGGAAGTGGCGCGCGCCTCGAGCTGCCCAAGAACCAGCTTGAGGCGCTTATTAATCCCACGCATCTCCGAAATTAAAGCGGTTAGGGCTTCCTCATGCTTATCAAGCACTCTCGCTTGACCCTCAACTATTTCCTGCACCCTCTCCAAGCCCGCGTTCTTTGTTCTTTGTCTTTGGCCCTGATACGTTACCTGTGTAAATGATCGCACGAAGTGCGGAGGTATCAGGACCCTTATATAGACACGCCGCCAGGTGCAGCATATCCAGGCTGATTGCAGCATTGACTGGCAACCACGTGTCTATAAATGGCCACGCCTTTGTCTGTTTAGAGGCACTGTGTATAAATGGTAAGCCTTTTCAAGACAGATGCTTTCCTACCAATGGACATCCTAGCAAATTCTGTTTAATGCTCAAAGATATACTGAATAGAGTTACAGCCCTCTGTAAGCGTGTTACACTAGTAACCTAAGTATAGCTTTCACGGTATGCCTTCTTTCCAAATAAGAAATATGGAGCATAACCTAGATTTGCAAAATTATAACTAAGCAAACTACCAAAGGTCAAAAAGATTATACTTTGGACTGATGAGACCAAAGTGGAAAAGTCTGTTCATCATGTACAGTGCCATGTCTGTTAAAAAAATGCATCGCCACAAACACCACGTCCTGCATGGAGGTGGAGGCGTGATTTTGGCCTGTTTGAAGCCACAGAACCTGAGAAACATGTACAGTAGCACTTACGACAATGGTGAACTCCAATTTGTATCAGAATGTTGTTTAAAAAAAATTTACTCAACTGTTATCCTAACTTATTAGCTTAGACCGAATTGAAATTAGATTATGCAACAAGACAGCGTATGATGTGATCTTATTTTTTCATTAGGTTTCTGAATGTTGGTTTTCATTTTAACTACATATTAAAATCTGTGGGGATTTTATTATTCATTCATTCATTCGTCTTCTATACCGCTTTATTCTGGAGCCTATCCAAGGAGACTCTGTGCACGAGGCAGGGTACACCCTGGACAGCGTGCCAATCCATCACACCACACACACTCATTCACACACTATGGTCAATTTGGGAATGCCAATTAGCCTAACCTGCATGTCTTTGGACTGTGGGAGGAAACCGGAATACCCGGAGGAAACCCACCAAGCACGGGGAGAACATGCAAACTCCATGGACACAGAGACGGGAATCGAGCCTGGCCGGGAATCGAACCCGGACCCTGGAGGTGCAAGGCGACAGTACTAACCACTACACCACCGTGCCGCCGGATTTTATTATTATTATTATTATTATTGTTGTTGTTGTTGTTGTTGTTGTTGTTGTTGTTGTTGTTGTTTTTAGTCCCTTTTAACTTTTTTTTCATAACCATGACTGCTAATTTCTTGAAGTTTCCCTAATTCCCCACAACATAAGTGTTGTTTGTTTCATATGACATTATTACACTTGTGGAGAAATATATTAGCCAGTTGAACAGGCAAGTGGAGGTGTGTTTGCTTGAAACTGGCCTAAAATGGAAGATATTTTAATAATTAATGACATACAGTATGGATGCAGCTATTTAAGTCTATTATACAAATTAAGGGACTTAAATGAGCATTCCTCGGAAGGAGTCTGTTGTGTTCCTTCCACACTTTGCATGGAAAAATGTTATTAGAGTCTGATTATCATCTTTATTGCCATTTAATATGTTTAACCACAGGATGACATAATCTGCAAAAGCAGGAGAGTTATATAATTGCTGTGTGTTTCTTAATCTTTATAAATTATATGGAAGTTTTTATTTATTTTCCACATACTCTTGTTTTCTTGATTTTCTGTTATGTTAATTAATCCAACTATTGGTAAAAAAACATTTCACCATTAACAGCATTGCATTCAGTGTGTGTAATGCAGCATACTGTACATTGTAATATGAAAAAGAAAACTCAGTATTAACAGCATTATGGTATATTGTACCATTGTAAAGTTTACTTCAATATTTGTGCCAAAGTCAAGAGCAAATAAGAAGATTTCTTTACTTTCTTTGGTTCTTGAATCAAATACAATTAAAAATTAAATACTGTATTTCAATTCAACTATTAATTTGCATAGGTTCCTGGATTAGTCATTTGCTCCCCTCTATGTATTAATATGTACAGTATATGATAAAGGTGGTTTCTTCAGCATGAAACAGACTTGAAGAAAATAAAAATTTAAGCTTTAGATTTATGAAATTATTTCATTTCATAGCTTATTGTGTTGTTTATTCATTATGTAGAGTAATAAGCTTTATCGTTATACGTGGATCTCACGTTCAAACTTTTTAAAATGTTATTATTCTCACAATGAAAATAAGGCCTTGTACAGTATGTGAAAGGAATTGATCGTTCTGTTTTATTAAATACAGAAACAAAACCCCCCTGCCACCTGATCTCAAGCCCGTACCAATGTCTTTTCTGATTTAAGCAACTAGCGACCAAGTTGTTAGAACAGCAGGACAAGCTCAATAAAGATCCAAAAGGGCCGTCCAAATCAAACGCCCCCTACTGGCCCATTACAGCTGTGAGCCCTTAAAGAGAGCAAAGGCTAAAGGAAATACTGTAGAAACTTCAATCAATTCTCCTGTCTAGGAAGCCAAAGACAGAGAGAATGGATGGTATCAGTGGGCAGCAAGCAGAAGGAAGGCAGCAGTTAGGAGTCCATTATCAGCCTGCTAGATAAGGTTAATGGTATGGTAGGAGCTGAGAGCAGGCCTCGGCCATGAATCTTCCAGAAAGGTCAATCGCATTCCAGGCCACTTTTGATATTTTATTCTGATTGCTTGCTGTTTGATGAAAGTGTAGGCAAGCAGGTCCAGAAACAGCAAGAGTATGTGGGTTATGTGTGTGTCTGGGGATCTAGCGAGACAAACAACAAAAGATCATATTCAGTTCAATAAATGACCTATTCAGCCAGACACAGTTATAAAACACAAATGGTGAGAGGTGAAGCCATATTCGTGACCAATTATGAGTAGCCTGAACATTCCGGAATGATTAAATAGACTCTATTCAGCAATGAAAATGAATAAATGTGCAGTATGTGCAGATGGATTTGCGCTGTTTGTGTAGTCAGACCTGAGAGGCTTTAGATCTTTATACACTGGCTTTATAGATCATGCATGGAAGACGGAAATGACAGAATATTGCCAATGAAATGAAATAAATGCAGAAGAGGAAAGCACCGGACAGAAAAACGATGACTAGTCCAACTCTTTTGTTAATGTCTAGCAGCAGGATTAACGTTAAATAATAACAGCCAAGCAGGCTCTAATTTCCAGAATGCCAGTGCATTCATGCATAAAAAAGTCAGAGAGTAAACACTCAACAGCATCAAGCGGGACAATCATTAACAAAGAGTGCAATCGCATTATCCTAAAGTAAATATCTCAGACATAATAACTTCAAGAATGTAAAGAATGCAGATCACTTTTTTTATTTGCTACCTATTAAACCTCATTCAAAGTAAGTTAGTCCTTTCTACAAATATAACTCTTGATTAACTGATATGTGTCATACTTTCTGTATACACACACTCAATAGATAGAGAAAATATAAAGTAAATGAGACAGGGAAACCATAGTTCATCATGTTCCATAAATCTTAGTGCTGTCATATACTGTACCTGAAAAATGGATGGATATTTGCCTTTGTCATTTATGTATTTTAAAAAAGTTGTATTAGTACTGTAGATGCTAAGAAATACAATAAAAACATTTATCCTTCATTCATTCATTCATTTTCTATACCGCTTAATCCTGTGTTCAGGGTCGCGGGGGACCTGGAGCCTATCCCAGGAGACTTCGGGCACTAGGCGGGGTACACCCTGGACAGGGTGCCAATCCATCGCAGGGCAATAAAAACATTTAATGAAATTATAATTGCTATTACAAAACCTAATTCTGTGGCATCAAGTTATAATATGTATATATATATTTTTTTACATATGTATTGCTTATCCCCATATGTGTCATAACTTGAAAAACAAAACTATTAGAATTGGGCAATGCATTATTTCATTAGGTTGTTGTTGTTTCATTCTCATTGATGGCAAAATACAGTAGGAATATTGTTGGACTAACCACCCTATTACACACTTATTCACACAGATAGGCGCATTAATGATTCCTATTTGTTGGGTGGTTGATTGACTGGTTTCAAGTCAAAAACACTAAACGTATGACGTTGCTGTTTGTCCTTTTGTGCAATAATGACTTTTATTACTTAGCTGATTAGTGTGTCACAGCATGTCATAGCTTGACAACAAAACTATTAAAGTTGAGCAATGCATTATATAATCAAGTCCCATAAGTGGCAAATTAAGAATCATGTGGGGCAAAATATCACACACTCACAGATGCACACACGTATACAGTCAGCAGCATCTACGATTTTGTACCAAGTCTGTAATGCATGACAAAAACATTAGTAATACGGATTTATTGTCTGTTGTTCTTTTAAGAAATATACTACTACTACAGCTACTTCTGCTAATAATATAAATAATAATAATAATAATAATAATAATAATAATCATAATAAGAGTGTGAACACAGTGGCTTAGTGGTAAGCATTTTCGCCTCATATCTCCAGGGTCTGGGTTCGATTCCCGCCTCGGGTCTGTGTGCACTGTGCAGCAATGGATTGGCATGCTATATACCCTGAGAGAGAGAGAGAGTTTTTGCCGTATTTTCTCAATGAGGTGTTATTAAGATGCCCTGCGATGGATTGGACTTGTGCCCTAAGTCTCCTGGGGGATAGGCTCCAGGCCCCCCGTGGCCCTGAATACAGGATAAAGTGGTATAGACAATGAGTGAGAGAGAGTGTTATTAAGAAGTGTATCATTGTATCGGATCAGCTTGAGTAGGACATTTTCTGATCTTTTCACTTTGGGTAATCACTTTGGCCAATAGGTGCATTTACATGAACACTAATATTATACTAATAATCAGAATAATGGCACAATAAGAACAAAAAATTTTAATAGCTGACCAACATCAGAACACCCTGAGGCAATTTAGCCAGACTGGAATGTATTTTTAATCGTAATGTGAGGGGTTTATCTATTAAATGGATTATCAAGCCTTTGATAATCCATTTAATAGATAAATACAGTAATACACTTACTGTAATAGTGGAATAAACATATTCTTTCTGCACAGGTTTGTACCAGATATGGCTAACATTATATGACATGATGCGCTTCTTCTCACCCTTCTGTCTTTACTTTTCATCCACTGGCTCTCTGGCTGAGGAAGAAGCACTGACTGACTCACCATTGTCCATCTAGTAAGACTAGAATCACAGATGAGACTGAATTATTGTAACCAATCATAATGCAGAAGATGGGATTTACCCAAATGTATGGGTAGCCTGACCTAACCTAAGCCTAAAAAACATATCTTTATTCTTCTGTTATATTTCAGGCAGATCGAACACTTCACAGTGGACAGATGTGCTTTGGGAATGCTAAAAAAAAAAAAAAAAAAGTTACATTGTGATTAAATGTTTTGTGCATGTACTGTATACACACACACACATGTATTGTGAATGTCAAAAAAAGACCTTACATAGATTTTTTTTTGTTTGTTCGTTTGCTGCGAAAGACAGGAAGGCTTGCCCGCGCAGCACATGTAACAAAAGTAAGGAGAGTTGTCAGGCCCCAGGTGTGCTTAAAACTCAATTTTCCTTTCCCTTCTAAAACAATTGGTTTTTCAACATGTTTTGTGTATTGTAAATAAGTGAAGTGGAATTCGTACGAACCACATTTAAACACATGAATGCAAACCTGATGCACCATGTCAGATCCACAATTATATTGATCAATATTGCAAGTAGCCTTGAATTATAGATGAAGGCTTATAAACAGAGGTGCACGCACATTGATAAGCCGACTGCAGCAGACAGTGTGTTGAATGCTGATTAGATGATGTTTGGGGAGGTGAGTCCATGAAGACCAGGGCTCTTGGGACACTACATATGAAGGTTTTTGGCAGGTATCTCGGAACACAACTCACTTCATCAGGCAGCATTTAATGGAACCTAATGAAACAGCATGAGGAGCGACACCTCCCTAAAGGAAGGGGTAGGTTAAAAAGAATAATATTGCAAACTGGTATGTATATAGTGTTCTAAACAAAATATTAGTTTCAGGATTAAATCAAATATATCTTTTTTGAATGTGGACTACAAGAAAAGTGATTGATCATATTAATAGCCGCCCTCAGCTTGCACATCAGGGATAGACTGATGTTCTAATTTATCTCCATACATATCTAATTCTGTAAAGCTTTTTTAACAATGACCAGTGTTAAAAGCAATTCACAAATAAAATGGAAGTGTATTGAGTTGAGGTGGCACAGTGGTGTAGTGGTTAGCACTGTTGCCTTGGGTTGGATTCCTGGCCAGGCTCGATTCTTGTCTCTGTGTGCATGGAGTTTGCATGTTCTCCTGGTGCTTGGTGGGTTTCCTCCCACAGTCCAAAGATATGTTAGGCTAACTGGTGTCCCCAAATTGCCCGTAGTGTGTGTTTGTGTGTGTGCCCTGCGATGGATTGGCACCCTCTTCAGGGTGTACCCTGCCACCTGGGAGAGGCTCCAGGTCACTGCGACCCTGAATACAGGATAAAGTAGTATAAAAGATGAGTGAGTGAGTGTATTGAGTTGAATAGTCATACAGGCTATGCTAATCAGTTACAGGATTTGTTTTACTGTTAGATATTTATCAATGTGATGCAGAAAAATCTAAGCAATACCATCATGTCATGCTTGTTTGGCACTGTGTGATGAATCACAATGAGAATTCTATTACAAGATGTTTCATAACAAGCATGCTTCAGATTAGATCAGACAGTAATAAATGCGTCACTTAAGCTCATGTTGTCTAGTTGCTCAAAAAACCCTGAGCAGGGACTAAACCTAAATTACATGTAGCTATGAATTAGTGTGTGAAAGTGTGAGTATGGTGCCGTATCTAGGGTGTATTCCCACCTCAAGCCTGGGTTCGCATAATTGCCACTGCAACTCTTACAGTAGCAGAATATAGCAGTGCCTGAAGATACAGTAGATGGCTGATCAAATAAAAAGGAAGATTCTTTCTTTCATATGTTTCTTCCTACCATTAACGATATAAAGGAGGCTTGATGTAACCTGTGAGTTACAATACATATAAGAGATAATGTGTGGTTTTGTGATTGGGACAACCCTATATCAGTTCTTCCCAATTCCCATCCTGATTTAATTAATCAGCTAATTAACATAATTTTCTGAATAAAGTGAGAGTGGTAGAGCAGCGAAAACCTTAAAATGTGCAGGCCATGGGGTTCTCCAGAACCAGGGTTGGGAAACAGTGGCCTAGAACTCATTCCAAAATAAACATTGTGTCATATTTGAGTTTCAGATCTGCACTACAATGTTCTTTAACATTGCTTTACAATAGTCCCTGTTGCATTGATGTGGTGTGTGTCTGTGTGTGTACAGTGTACGTATCGTGTATCATGCTTTTAATTTCACATGATATTCCCAGAGAAATATGAACTAAAACCATTTTGGGATATCTGATGGCCTAGTAGTAGCAATTTTTATTTCAAATATGGCATTCTAGGATGCATCCAACTATAAACATGAATGAAATTAAATCCGCTCTTCCTGCTCTAGTGTCTTGCTTTTGCTTTATGTTTACTCGAACACCCCCACCTGCTGGTAGCTTTAACTGACTCACTTACATTTTACAGTATTTCTTTTATTAATATATTCATTCCACACAAACATACTCTTACATGAGAAGCAATTGTCATTTTAATAATATTTAATTAAAATATGTATAAAATACTGTAAACTGCTTGTTTAATTTGTGTAAAGCATTAATAAAATAGGGGATTTGATTTGATTTGTTTTAGAATAAATGTGCTTTAAATTTATATCCCTGTAACAATGTTTTTTTTGTTTTTGTTTGTCCAGTTAAAGGAGAAAGAGAATCTCACATTCTCGCATTTTATCCCTCTCATAACATCCAAAGCAAAAACACCAGCTGTTTTTTAAAGTTTACTGAGAATTAGACAATTATCTTTGGCACAAAGAGACTTAATTTAATCTTCAACATGTTGCATTTAGATTTGGAATACACATGTTTGGTCTCTATAGAAATGTCTCAAATGTCACCCCTCATTTCTTTATATTTTGCTTCCAAAGAGCAAAACTTTCTTGTATGTTTTTAAATGTAGTCATGAGGAATAGTACTCCGGATTTTTTTGGCTCTCATTTTTTCAAGTTTTGGTTCTCATCTTCATTCCAGTACCTGTACCTGATCAGTTGTAGCGGTATTTATTGTTTGTTTGTTTGTTAAGCCACACAATGACCTATAAATCATTCAAGCATAAAAGAACATAAAAAACGAACAAAAATAAGCCATGAACCAGTAATCAACAGGCGATCAGGCTGGTGATTAGTACTGTATGTTGGGGTATAATGCTGAATTCTGAGTGGTTGGAACAGACAATAGGGGAAACAAGGTTGCTGCTGAGGTTGTTTGGATAATTAATTGATATAATTATTTAACTCTTTTGTTAATTTGCAGTCTGTCACAGTAAAATATTTGTTCCAATTTCTTTTTAATATACAGTACAATTAATTTAATGTATATCATAGAATTTCATTTATTATCAAATAATGAGGTGGCACGATGGTGTAGTGGTTAGCACTTGCACCCCCAGAGTCCGAGTTTGATTCCCGGCCAGGCTTGATTCCTGTCTCTGTGTGCATGGAGTTTGCATGTTCTCCCCATACTTGGTGGGTTTCCTCCAGACCACCCGCGACCCTGAATACAGGATAAAGTGGTCTAGAGCTCTGCAGTGAGTGATGAAATAATGATGGCTGGCCCAAGACTATTGCATAGTACCATATATGTTTTTAAATATGAACTTAAACACAGTGTATAGAATAAACAAAAAAAAGATTTGCATAATATTTCTCAGTTTCCAGATGAAAAAAAAATTGCAATAAAGAAAAAAGATTTTATTTGTGCCTTATAAGTTTCTACAGTGTATATATTTAAGTCTTGTTTTGGATTCATTTGTCTCCATTTATTGACCCTAATAGATCATGTCTTGTACATTAACTGACTCACATCTTAAATGAAGCTTGTTTGAATTCCTTTGCTTCTGGCAACAAAATTTTAAAAAAGGCTTAGATTGAGAACATAAGGCGAGTTACTTAACTCAGCGCTTAATTTCTTTCCTAATTAAATGTGCCTCTCTGTGCACTATGTTATTTTTGGCTGAGTTTGAATCAGAGCAGTGCTCATTCATGAAAAACTAATCAAGTAAGATGGGAGAAAAGTAGAGAGAATTCGTCAACATTGAATGAGTTCCCCTGGTAAATGTGGTCCTGCTTGATTACTACTGTGTTTGTTGTAGCTTAGTTACTAAACATATAGAGATGATAAATAGGTGTGACGGGGAGATCTTCCAAAAAATACATATAATATATTGAAATGAAGATCAAATCTAACCATATTTGCATGCATTTGTACACACTGGCAGTAGGCCACATATGCTTTAGTGATGTAGTTCATGCTTCAAAACCTGGACAGTTTCTTTCTGCAGGGAGTTTAGACTCATGTAGTCACAATTTAACTTTCAGTGATTTTACACTTAGTGTGAATATAGTGTATGATTAGTTTTGAAGTCTAGACATCACAATTTGTCCCTTGTCAAAGTCACTCAAATCCTTATGTTGCCAATTTTTATCTGTTTCCAACACATCAACTTCACAGATAAAACATTCTCGTCAGTGGTCAGGTCCTATAAAATGTGGTCCAAGGAAGAAAAAACAGTGAACATGTGACAGGGTCATGGATGACCAAGACTTATTGATGTATATGGGGAGTGAAGGCTAGCCCATGTAGGCCAAGCCAATAGAAGATCTTCTGTAGCTCAAATTGCTAAAAAGGTTATTACTTGTTCTCATAGAAAGCTGTCAGATCATACAGTGCATTGCTGTTTTGGAGGCAATTGTAATTTCTTTTGTTGTTATTTTTCAGTCAATCTGAAAAACCTTCATAAAACCTTACCTTAACAAGCAATAAACATTGCCACAATGTGTAAAACACAAGAACAAAATATGAAATTGTTTTATGGATCCTTAACCGACAATGGGCCTGGTGAATTGTAGTCAATCCTCATTAGCCATGAGGATAAGTTTTCTCCTTTTTTTTTTTTTTCTTACACTTCTCATGCCTCTTCTGCTACTGGAGTTCTTCCTATCCAGCTGTAGCTACACTTTTTTCATTTAGAGTGTTTTCTTATTAAGAACAGTGTCTTCTTGACTACACCCACTACATTTGTTGTTGTGTCCTTTTAAAGCAGATTCCTTTGATGGGTGACGATTAAAAACTGGTGCAGGAGGAAGGATGTACAGGTTCTACCCTGTCAAAATTTCTTTCCATCACTGTTGGAACCTGTTTCTCCAGTTTAGGGTTCAGGAAGAAAAGAGAGGCATGAGAATGAGTATATTAATTCTTCATTACAAAATATATATTTTTTATATTACTGTA
The DNA here is from genome assembly GCA_030522415.1 of Channallabes apus. Classification (NCBI taxonomy): domain Eukaryota; kingdom Metazoa; phylum Chordata; class Actinopteri; order Siluriformes; family Clariidae; genus Channallabes; species Channallabes apus. The sequence continues at coordinate 30,178,868 of CM060110.1, forward strand.
TAATTATTTATGGAGTATTTTTAGCCTTAACATATGCTTACTGGTATTCCCATTTAATATTATTTCTATTAGGAGTATGGGTGCCATGGATATTGTTTTCACATTGTTGCCTGCTTACCAACAGAGGGCGATCTCCTACAATCTCCTACATGGTATGTTTTTGTGAACCAACTGGGCCGCGGTAGTTGAGGCTCTGGATTGCTTATAAGAGGTCAGGGGTTCCACTGCAAGTATAACTGAGGGAAGACCTTTAATCTGATGCCGATATACTGTAAGCCTCACAAAGGAAAGAAGACCCACCAGTGTAAAGGATGATCTGCAAGAATGGTGTAGAGTGGATAGTGAAAGGATGGAGCCCAAGACACCTGGAAATCTGACAATCTTCAAATCCCACTTGATGAGTACAGCCAAAGGAAAAAAAATTATATACAGTATTCTGTGAAGACACTGATGACTCGATATGTACACTGGCTGGCGTTAAACAGTTTTGTAAGAGTTTTTGATAATAACCAGAATTTTTCCACCAATCATTCTACATGAGTTCTACAAGTTCCTAATAAATGCTTCGTTTACACAATAAACAGCATTATTATGATCCCATATTTTACATATGAAAAGAGAACGGCATACAGTGTCAGTTATGTTCGCTGAATGCATGGTGCCTGGAAGAGAGTAGCATCCGTGGCAGATTCCCTCTGGACTAGTGTGGGAATAAACCCAAGCCCCTAAACTTCTCTAATCATCTGAACAAAGAAGCTTGTATAATCAGAGTGAGTTGAGTCTCCCCTCCTCTCCCCTCGCCTGATTAAAGGCACACAGTGGCTGTCAGCAGGCTGCTGTTTGTTGTGCTCCATGATGCCAGCTTCTGTGACACATACCTCTTTAAAGCAGATCTGTTAGAGCAACAGTGTCACCCGAGAGGGTTGTGGGCATCACACTGGGCTCTGCTGTCTGTCAACAGCTGATTGTGACTCTGAGTAGGGAACAGAGACACACAAGAGGAATTCGGAGATCTTATCTCTTGACTCAGTGACTTTAGAAAATAAACAAGCAGATACAAAAATCCGGGAGTTAATAAACGAGAACAGTTGATAGGTACAGAAGTTTCTTGGATGAAATGGCATAAGCCAGATCCTAGTTTACTTTTTCTTAAATACTTTTTTTTATTTATATTTTTATCAAATCTTTAAAAAATATCTTCATATGGAGTTCACAAATTTTTTTTCAAATGGAATTCAGATTTTATAATAATAATAATAATAATAAGTAAATTAAATTATTCTCAGTATCAGTTCATTCTTGGATAATTAGCTTATTCTTGTTGTTTGATTGGGTTGATTCTTCATACTTCACTAATTAATTAACTAATTAACAAAATAAATAAATTAACGAATAAATAAATAAATAAAGTTTAGTATAGTTAGATAGAGTTCTTCAGCTTGTTCATTTCCATTTGGGCTGATTTATGTGGCTAATCCTATCTCGTAACAGTGCTATTCTCCTCCCTCCATGGAGATTAATGAGGTGATTGTAATCCAGGTTGCAGTCTAGAAGTAGATGAGAATATGCATTCCTCTAATCACTTTTTTTTAATAGTTTCTAAGCTTCCGGTCTAGACACATCTAACTGTAATGATGCACACTAAACATATATATATATATATATATATATATATATATATATATATATATATATATATATATATAGTGTATCGTAATATTTGTCTATCTTCCCAAGTCCACACCAGTGGTACTGTATGTGTTGGGATACTGACTTTGAATGCCTCATTAGTCAAGTTCAAATGTCAAGGAACTTTGGGGAGGACTTTTTAATGAAAAATGACCTATTCATGAATAAACTACTGCCACAACTGACTATAAAACCACACACAAAATCACCTATGTTTTGCATTATAAATTTTGTCCAATTATTGATTAGGGTTTTCTGTTTTTGTCAGCTCTTCTTACCAGTGATAAATTTCTACAGAGGGAAGTAAACTTCAAAGTCCTATGGGGGATACAAAGTAGATTGTCCTCAGATGGCCAAAGGGTCACCCAATCACATCAATATATGTGATAAGAAAATGAACGCATCCCACCATTAGTTCTTGAGATTGTGACAGGGTGATATGTCACTGTCCAGTCTGTAGAGATTACATGTACGTGGAGGTTCAAGACACATTTTATCATCAAAGGATAGGTCGCTGTCTCCATCATCACACTGCGTTCATCACTGAGTCAGAATGTACTTTAAACGATGTTTGAAATGTGACTGAAATGTGAGTATTGTTTTTAGCTGTACAAAAAAATTTAACAGTATATTGCCTTATGTAGCTCCAATTGTGTCTGTTCATTTTGAACTTTTGAAATCTGTTTCTGTAATAAAGGCAGGTTAGATAAAAGAAAATCGGTCAATACGGAATAAAAGAAAAAATATATGTTTCATTGGTTCCTTCATTTTCAGTAAGCATTTTATGCTCAACAGGGTTGTAATGAACCTGGAACCTATACTGGGAACACCAGGAATACACCCTGCATTGGATACCAGTCCATTATAATGTACTTTCATATTCACACACTCATTTAGTTTATTCTACACCTTTTAATTATTTGCCTTCTTTTCAACATAAAGAGATACATAACAAATATAGGGGGAAAGAAATTCATAAAATTTACATTCTATGTTTTTTTTTTCATTATTACCGTCCTTTACGTGTTACATACCAAAAGTCAAGAAAAAACTCAGCACTTGACACAGTGGGGGCAGAAGCTGCAAGGGTCGTTGTAGGCCAATAAGCCACTGAGGTAGTGCAAATGAAGAGGATTGGGGCTTTAAAGCCAGGCTTTAGAAGACAGAGTCCCTGCTGGGAGCCCTGTTGGATGCTGATTACAGGGGAAGGGTCACCCATCTCTTTTTATCTGATATCGGACATTACTTTAGTGAAGCTAATGATAAAATTTATGGAAAGCTTTTATGGGCTTTATTAATCAGGTGGAGCTGATCGTTTAAATTCAATAACAATTTTAAAGTTTGATAGTTATTATGTTAATGTAATCAAGTTAAATGGTGCAGCAATAACAGAGCTAACAAATCTTAATATAGAAACTGATGTTAAAGTTCGACATTCGATGTGTCAGCTAGACCATGACATTTTAAATTCCATTAAGATCAGGCATAGAATACTGATAAGGAGAATGAGTCATTTTTGCAGGCCCTTAATTTGTTGGCACATGCACGGATGTCAGACCAAATTTTGGCAGATGTTGAGTTTGCTTGCTTCTGATAATTAATTCTGTGTTTATTGCATCTGTTTGTCATGGCATTCGTAAACATCATTATCTCAGCAGGCAAGTAGTGCAGCCTCATCTCGCTATTCTTGAGCAACACTACACATCAAGGCTTAATGTCTGACTCATCCATAACATCAAACTGAAGGGATCTGTTGTTTGATCTCAATTTTCAATGTGTTTGTTGGTGAATTATTACAACCAACATGTCTAGGCCATGCAAGAAAATTCTCAGGAACTTGTATGATGGACTGTCATACATACCCTTAATCAACAAGTTCAAATAATATATTTATAAAAAGTTATTTTTACAAAGAATGATGCTTCATAAAATAAACCTTATCAAGAAAAAAAAGATGAACGTATTTATACAGTATTCAAATTTATGCAAGGAGTCTTCATATTTATGCAAGAATTTTATGGTTTATTGTTACCATGGTAATTTATTTGGTTTTCTTTAATAATAATTTGTAGATATTCTGGTAGCTCCTATGGCTGAAGTAATAACCTTTAGATATGATTTTCCAGATCAAAAACGTTCTTTTTAAAAGAAATAATAATAAAAGAAAAAAAACTGAATCAATTGACATTATTAACTGTATTACAGATGAAGCTGGTGTAAATGAAAATAGGAGCTATGTAAATTTACTATGTAAATGAAAATAGGAGCTGTTTATGTAACGAATAAAACGTAATATCCATCCATTCTCCATACCGCTTATCCCACGGAGCTCAGGGCACAAGGTGGAAGATGGCCTGGGAGTGATGCCAACAAGCACTGGTTTCACAACCAATCATACACTACAGGCAATTTGGAAAGACCAATCAGTCCACAACACAAACCCACCAATGACAAGGAGAACATGCAAAATTGGCGCAAACAGCCTCCCTAGCCCTGGAGATGTGAAGCAATACTAACCATGAATAAATATTAATAATTAATAATTAATAAGGCACTCTGCCACTAAAACGCAATAAAATTATAAATAATGGGGTGGTGACACTTTCTAAATAATCTGCATTCCAAATTGTTTACTTTCTTTTATAATGCATCAATTTGTCAATAATTATAATTAATATAATAAAATGACAAAGCACTAGAAAATGGAGATTCTTTCTATAATTGTTAAATGAATCTCCTTACAGAAATATCACAGAGAAAAAACTTTTTCTTTCTTTTAATAACACTTTTTTTTTTTTATTTACTGTTATTTTCAATTAGTCGTTAGTTAGTCGTTGCAATAATTAGTCAGTGTGATTTGCTTGAAACCATGTGGTTCGCTTTATAAGTACAATAACATAATCAACACCTTCTTATCAGGTTCAAGAGTTCAGGAGCACTGTGATGTGAACGAATGTGATTATTCTGTTATTAGATAGAGTAATTACACCATGTATGGCAATACATAGGACAAAAAAAAGAAAATATCCAACACCTCATGTTTGTCCAGATATATAGCAACAGAGCTCGCTCCACTCTTCATCTTGACGTTTATATTTACCATTGTCCACACACATCTCAGCCACAAGTGTTAGAGTTAATCTATATGACTTCATACTGCCCTCAGATGCGGCACAGCTCTATGTGAGAAGCCAATAAAAAAAATCACATCACACGCAATAAGTCATTTGGTCTCGATTGCACAGGAGAAGTGGTTCTTGGAAGTCGTCCATAAATCATGAAGCTGTTCTAGAATGAGCAGTGCTGCTTCTGCTGAACAGAGAGAGAGAGAGAGAGAGAGACGTCTGCATGAGAAGAGCGATCGCCGGCCCCAGGCTTGGCAGGCGCTGAAAACACCAGGGCCTGCTCCATGCTGGGAGTTTTCCTGAGTGATGGGGCTCGGATGGAAGCTCCATCATAGAGTGTATGTAAGGCTCAGATCGAAAGAAAAACAAGTCATGCCAGATGTAATGCCAGGGGCCTAGCGTGGGCTCAGTACATATTGGGCTTGTTACAGTAAGTCCCTAAGCTCCTAGCTTGGTTTCATGATATGATGTTGCACAAGAGAATATCTGCCTTTACTTTTCATTTTTATTCAGCGTCTTCCAATCTTGCTCTTGAAATACACACATTTTAGTGTTTCCCCTGCTTTAATACGTCTCTCAAAAAGTTTCTGATGAGTTAATTTAAGTTTTGGAGCAAAAGCATTAAGTTATGCAGTGTCCTGGACCAGGTCTGAGGAAACATTTATCAGGAATGCTTGGGTTGTGTTCTGTTCCATGAAGGGATACCTGGAGTGCCACAATGTCTTTAAATATTTATTTATTAATCCATATGTTGGATTGTGTCATGGCATCTACTGTACTGCATCAGCAGGAATGTATGTGCATAAAACTGTGTTTAAATACCCACAGCTGTACTCAGGTTAAACTGTAGACAAACGGCAAAGTAAAATCCATATAATCAAAACATTTTATTAAATGTGTTACAAATGTGCTGTTACAAAAAATAAAATCACAAAAGAACAATCTCATTAATATGATGTATTTCTGATGTTTATTTGACATTAATGGAAGGAGTCTCCAGCGCCAGTGCTTTGTAACAGTCAGAACATTTTCCACTATGTGAAAGTCTTCAGGACTGAGGACTTCTCTGTTTTTATGTTACATGACAAAATGTGTGTTTTTATTATTGTTTTTATCTTTTGCCTCATGCATGCTAATGTATATATATATATAAGGCAAACATTTCAATTACTGGCATATCTAAACTGTGTGGGGAATGTTTGATTATTTTTATTTTGAATGTACATTAAAAATGTAGCATGTTAAAGAAAGATCTCCATTGAAAGACCTCCCTCACTCTCAGTAATCCTGCTCAGATCCAGAGCCTATCCCAATACCACTAGGTGCAAATTGTGACAATTCTCCCCAGATGCAATGCCAGTCCAATGATAGACCTTAAAAATGTCCTGGAGCTGCTTTTCTGCCTCATTTGCCAAGAGGTTTCATCTATAGGTTTAAAATTATGCTGCGTTTTATATTTGAAGGCCTCTACAGTATATAACTGGAACTTTAGTATAACTGAGCTGTTCACAATAATGCCAAGAATCTTATCTGGGTATGAGACCCAAATCCCATCCAAAAAAACAATTTGGAATGGCTTCCATTGTAAAAACGTATCCAAGCACGGATAATTCAGGCATAGGACTGGCAAGAAAATGCTTTCCAAAATAACAGCCTGTAGTTTACTTGAAAAACATGAAAATATGTAATGAGCTTGAGCAGCTCGGTTGCTGACCTGAAAGCTGGGCTGCAGTGTGGTGCTCCAGAGAGACTTCCCCCACACGTGTGTGCCTGTGTATTAATGACTGGGGCTGACCTCTCAGGGTCAAACCCATTCAGCCCTGCTGATGTATCTCGTCTGCACTCCTCAAATGTCCTGCTTCATTTGTCTTGCAGTGCTACAGCAGGGAGGAACGCGTGGACGCTCTGCAAAGAGTGAACAGTGCTGGGATATTAGAAGATAGATTGCCACAGAACTCAAGAATTCGTGAACAAACATCATCTGCAGAGTTTGGTCTTCTATAAATATTATATTAAAAAACAAGTAACTCTACCTGTGGATAACCAAGGCTAATAGCCATTTTGTAATAATATTGTTATCAGTGCATGTTAACAAATATTTACTGATAGTTTACAATATCATGCTGCTATAGCAGTAAATTAAAAATCTTACATTTTTAGGTTTATATTAGACTTTTTGGCGCATTGTAGGCAGAGACTGGCAGTCATAATACTTACAATTCAGTAATAAGTTTAAAATATTACACCATCTGAAATAAGATTTAACTTTATATTTGTTTTCACTTCTAAGCAATACATTGATGTAACTTCTGACATTTATATCCATCGTCATATTCATCACCTTAACTGACTGTTAAATAAAATGTTTAACAGTGTTAAAGACCTCATAAATAAAATAGTGAAATTTAACATTATAATACAGTCACTCATTATATTATTAGGTCACGGTAAAGGAAATATCACATATCACTAGTTAAGACCAAGGCTTTTATTCTATTTGCCAGAACAGTGTGTTGAAATAATTAGCTACTTTAGTTACAGTACGCTATTTGTGTTACAAATGTACATTGCCAGAACATGTAAAAAAAATAATAATAATAAAGTACAACACTAGATTTTATTGTTTGTTATGTTCCTCAAAACATGTCATTCATTAGGAAATGTGTAAGAAGAACTTTCACATGGACAATAAGTATTCCTCAAGTCCCCAGTTCCACCCTAAGCTCTGGCTCCTGTTTGTGTGCAGTTTCTTTGCGTGTGGGTATTTTCCAGATCCTCTGGCTTCTTCCATTTCCCACAAACATGCTAATAGGTAGATTGGCGGCACCAACTTTCCTCTGGTTAGCATGAATGTGTGTGCAACTGTGTGTGAGTGTGATGACCACCAGTTCGGCTGCTAAATGTTCCCACTTCCCACCCAGTGTTCCCAGATTAGATTCTGGATTCATTACAGCCCTGACCAGGATGGAAAGGTTAACAAAAATGCTGAAATTGTCTTTATGTCGATTTTGATTGTTTTTATCAATTCACCATTTAAAAAAAAACTCCAGGTGACAGTATATTATTTTCTTGCCAGAAATAGGATATGATACAGTATATAAATCACAATACTTCGTAGTGGAATCTCCAAACACATTTATTGAAATACAATCCCTGCAGAGTGCAAAGAGCCCCTCTGATTGTGGCACAACAACAGCCAGCCATATTTCTGAGTTGTACACATCTTCGTTTCAAGGCACACAGGCATGTGACTTGTGTAAGCATGTAAAGAACATCTTGTCCACTTCAGGTCCTGAGTACAAAGTGTAGTAAAGCTCCATGTGTTACTGTTTTCACATCACCATAAGTGCATCATACATAAGGCACACTATTGCTAAGTTTGGTTGACATTCATAACACACACACCTATTTATGCAGAATATGTAAATCAAGTAAGGTTTTGTATTGTCAAGTTGATGAAAGTAATACTGATATTTGATGCTGGCTCAAATTGAAGCTCCTCAATGGAACCTTTTAAATCAATGATGAATTCAAAGAGCAAGGAGTCCTTCTTGGTAAAAAAAAAATCCATATCAATATCTTTATCAATTCATTAAAGTTATTTAATAATGTAAGAATTAAAGGTAAGAGTCTGAGCACAGGGATCACATGGCCCATGAGATGTTGGCCGTGTGCTCTTTGGCTTTCATTCTGAGGACAGCGATGCTTGATGACCGCCTCTCAAACTCCGGTTTGCTCTCGAAGGCTGCATGCCCGTTTGGTGCTGGGGCTAAAAGTGAATCAGTGAAGAAGTTGTTGAGGGAGACAGGATTAACACCAAACTGGTTCTGCTGGTGGTTGGGGAAGCTAATGTAATTGTGTTCAGGGGCTCGTGGGGAGTGGGGGTACGGCGAAGGTACACATGGTGGAGAACCACGCGGGAGCATGCAGGAAGAAACCACTGAGCCACCCGGGGTAGGAGCAGGCCACAAGTTATTGGGTATCTGTTCGGAGTAAAAGAATATAAAAAAGATGTTCAGAAATACAGAAATTATAACTCTTTTAGCCTGTACCACAATAAATCAGCATAAGTACAATGTCAGTCATACGTTTCTTTTAATTTATCCACTCAACCTACTGAAATGAGTTTTTTTTAATCAATATTTTAGATATAAGAATTGGGTTTTGTTTTGATTTGATTGTTATTAAACAAATATATTGTGTGCCACAAGTGTCTAATAATGTAATTCAGATAGAGCTTATCTTTGTCCTTTACATAATACAACTATCACAATATTCTCTTATACAGTATTTACTGTACACTGATCAGCCACAACACTAACACCATCACCAGGTGAATTGAATATCATTGATTGTCAATTATATACCAGTAAACTGGAGACAGGATTATTATGGGCACCAAAGGCTCAAATTGCAATTGCTGGCCGCAAAAAAAAAAAAAAAAAAGAAACAGTGCACCACTGGCTGCCACATATGGGGCTCAGCAGGAAAAGATTTTAAGGTTATGGATGTGGCCTCAAAATTACTCCAAAGATCCAAATCTAACCAAGCATCAACGGAATGTGACAATCAAGCAAGTCTGATCCATGGAGGCGCCACCCTACAACCTTCAGCACCCAAAGGATCCGCCACTAATATCCTGGTGCCAGACACTACAGCACACATTCAGCGGTCTTGTGGAGTCATGCCCTGTGGGGCCAAAGCTATCCAGGTGGCACATGGGGAACCTACACAATATTGGGCTTAATGTTTAAGGTTTTAATCTTATGTATGTTGGGGATTTTTCTAGAATATTTAACTCAGACCAATTCTTTAAGTTTGGGTTTAACCAAATTAATAATAATCATCATAATAATCATAATAGTCATAATTCAATGGTAAACTTCAAGTAGCAGCATGTATCTTTGGAATCTATTTATGTCAGGTAAATATCTAATCTACGTATATTGAGGGAATAGCTGAGGCCTACCAGCTTATCATTAGGTCATAGGGAAACTGTCAGAAAACAAAATGTCTGAGTGAATAAACCAGGCAATTAGGAATCTAACATGTTCAAGAGATCAGATAAATTCTCAAAGAAAATAAATAAGTATTAACACACTAAATACAAATAATGTTTAAACATTAACATTGTTTTAAATTTCTCCTTTCTGTAAGGCCTATTCTTATAAACTTTCAGCAAGAAATGTGATGAGATGTCTATTTAAACTAGTTTCAGCAGATACCATAGCAGCAGAAATTCCAGCAGGTTGTTACATAAGTTGTTTGGTTTGGTTTGGTTGGTTGGTTGGTTTGTTTTTTAATAAACTGGGCTGAACATTGTACTCAAACAGTGTCCATTATCTGGCCTACTTCTAGACACTATAATGTTTTTTTTACCGCGTTATCTGTGATATAAACCATTTTATCATTCATTCATTCATTTTCTATACCGCTTAATCCTGTGTTCAGGGTCGCGGGGGACCTGGAGCCTATCCCAGGGGACTTCGGGCACTAGGCGGGGTACACCCTGGACAGGGTGCCAATCCATCGCAGGGCACACACATACACACACTCACACACCCAATCACACACTACGGGCAATTTAGGAACGCCAATTAGCCTAACCTGCATGTCTTTGGACTGTGGGAGGAAACCGGAGTACCCGGAGGAAACCCACCAAGCACGGGGAGAACATGCAAACTCCATGCACACAGAGACGGGAATCGAGCCTGGCCGGGGAATCGAACCCAGACCCTGGAGGTGCAAGGCAACAGTGCTAACCACTACACCACCGCGCCGCCCATTTTATCAAACATTGTGATTTATAGAGATATAATGCTTCGTTCTTAAGATGAATTAAGCGTTACAATCAAACCAAAAAATTTTATACTTCAATCTACAGTCCAGTTTTTATACAGACCACTGATGCTTGCCGAGAGGTTGCGTTACAGGGCGTGGAGTCTGAACTGCAGATGCATTGTTGCTATTGGACACGTGATAATTGCTGACTGCTGATTGGTGGATCTGGGAATCTATTATTTCAATTAGGTCTCCTGAGTGCAGGGTTAAGCATATAATACAGAGTAAGCCAAAAAATGTATACACGCTTCAGGAAAGGGAAAATAGTATGATGTATATTATATTAATATAATATTTATAATATTGTTGTGTTGTTATCATAATATTATCATATATATAAAACGTATAGAAATAATTTTACTATTGAAATATTTATACTCGTTTTGTTCTGGTGTGTATACATGCTTTTGGCTGACTCTGTATAAAGCACTTGTTTTGGAAACCGTATCGTCTTTTAAATTATTTGACAGTTAAAAACACTATAGAATTTTGATGATTGCACATTTCTTTATTTCTTAGTCTATATTTCGGACTGATAAATCTAGATGTAATTTTAAATCGTTTCCCTTTTAGGCGTACTACACTAGAACCACTACAATGCAAAGATAATTGTTCAATAAATGCATTGCACACGGAAACCTCCAGCATTATAATCGTAACTCTGCGATACTTTGGGAATCTTAAACATTTGCTTCAGATTACTGAAAGAAATGCAGTGCAGAGTCAATACTCATAGTTGGAGCTGAAACAGACATCGCCTATACCAGAAAGGCTACAGACTTCAGTTGGTATCCACCCAGTAAATAGCACTGTACATACAGTGTTGTCCGCAGGAGTTTATTAAATGTTGAGTAAATGAATCATAAAAATGCTTTATATAATTAGTTGTGTCCAATACTATGAGAAGACGGACTTTTTTTCACGCACATCACCTGATAGATCCTAACCACGGCAGGATTTTAAAATCTCCTGTCAAATATGAAGCATCTTACTGAGACTAATGAGCTAATAGATAAAAGGCTCGCATTGTGGTGGAAAATAAAAACACAGATAACTTTTTTTTTTTTCAAATAAATTATGCAAATAGCTAAAGGGTTAAACATCTCCACTTGCCTGTGAGTAGCCTTCTGTCCTGGGCAGCACTGAAATGTCATATGTGGCTGCGAAATGACTTTTAGCCTGCTGGATCTGTCCATAGCGCTCCCTCTTTCTCCACTTCGCCCTTCTGTTTTGAAACCACACCTTTAGAAATCGAAGGGGACGCACACACACACACACACACACACACACACACACAATTAACAAAAGCACAAAATTAACAGATACAGTACACGTCACTGCATGTGTAAAACATGAATAATTCTGCACGTGAGTTTAAACGGGATACTGACATATTTTTTTATCAGCTATTGTAATCACTATTACAATTGCTGCTAACTGCGTGCATTTTTTAAAATCCAAGATAAAAAAGTCATTATTCCATGGATTTTGAGAATAGTTAAATATTGTGTGCGCCTATGCATGCGCGTTTTTGATTTATATTTTTGCATCCACATCTATATTTGCTTCATATATCTATATCCATATATCCACATCTATTAGATTTCTACATATATACATCTATATTTTTACATCTATATCTACAAATATAACTCCAGCTAAATGTGTGTGTATCACACGAGACAATAAGCCAAAATATTTTACAAATTAAATAATTACTAAACTGTTCCTCCAAACATAAGTCGCAAAAAGACCAAGGTTATTGTTACAGTAGAGAAGTCGGGACATGCAAATATTTTTCTGCGGTTAGAAAAAATCTAAAAGTAGAAAAAGTGGATCTGGAGTGAATTACAACTCGGAGAATTCTGAACAGAGGATGCAAAACAGGTTCAAACCAGTTATATGCAAGTTATTGGAAAAGATTTATGCTTACTGTATATAAAATTAATAAAGGGGTATTAACATAACGGAACCGTTTTTATATGTATGTATTATTTATCTTAAATACTAGTTTTTGTTGTGTTTCATAGTAGATGATAAACTTAAAATTTGTCCCAAGAGTGAGCAAACTTTTGCACATATCCGCATCTGTCTTCGTATTCCATTTTCTTAGACTTGCAAACAATATTAAGAGAAGGAACTGTTCGGCACTTGGTACTTTCATTAAACTTGTTTTAAAAGTGTTTTATGAAACAGGACCGAGTTTAAATAAAAGGCCCGAGTAAATAAAAAGGCCCGAGTTTTTTTTATGTAATTAACCCTGAAGCATATGCATGAGCAATTTAGAGCACAACAATCTTAATACCTGCACTCTGGCCTCGGTGAGCTCGGTGCGCATGGCCAGCTGTTCTCTTACATACACATCTGGATAATGAGTTTTTTGGAAGACTTTCTCCAACTCCTCGAGCTGGGAGCTCGTAAACGTGGTCCGGTGGCGTCTCTTTTTGCTGCTGGACACGTTACTGTCACACTTTTCGCCAATGTCATCTAAGTCTGTTTTGTCCCGAGGTGTTGTCCCCGGTGATGTCCTCACCCCGCAGCGCTCCTCCAGTGGCCCTGTGAGCTCCGTGTGTCCGCCGCCTTCATCCGCCTTCCCGCTGCAGTAATGAGGAGCTGCTGGGGAGAAATACAGAAAAAAGCAGACTGTTATAACAACAGGTCAATAATTTAGTAAGCCATTATAAAATTTATCACAGATTTTGAAGATGAATGGGTACCTATAACCTACTAACACGTCAAAACGTGTCAAATCTCTATGTCCTTATTAACATGACATCTATCATACAGTATATATAATACTAAAACGTAATACACAACAATGGAATACTAAATACCTTACACTTTTAGTATATGACTACTAGCACTAACGGGGAAAGTAACTCATACATTTCAAAGTATATTAACATAGCCTGATATAAATTAATATAATAAGTAACCCCGATTTTATGGAGATCAAAAATAGGTAGCCTATAAGCCAATAATTAGTAGACTTTACCTACAAACAGTAGGTATTTAACAGTAAAGCCCTACCTTGTACTACATAATAAATAAAATCAAAATTAATTGAAGCCTATGTTATATATTTTGCTGGTTTTCATACGTGGTGTTGATTTTCCTATTCACGGTGTTATTCATATTCATAATTTGCCCTTACTATGTATTAATATTCATAATTTGACATTACTAGTTTATATGCTGCTTTTGGGACCAACAGATGTACAACCCTAGTTTAGTGTGGCATACTATATTTAATTTTCCAATATTTTGTTTAATAAAATAAATCAATAAATACTTGTGGTTATACAGCTTTGGGTTATACAATTTTGGGGGATTTAAGTAAAACATAATACACTGCGATCTGCCATTTCAATGGTTAAACAAAACTGTTTAAGAGCACAATGGGGAAAACTGAGCTGCACACACAAAATCAGTATTAATCAATGACTAAACTTTTTTCTTTTCTTTCTTTTTTTCATGTACAGCCAAGCAAGCAATCAGTTTTCCAGTGACCGAGAGATTTAGGAATAAATGACCATACTAGAATCGTGTCTTTATCATTTTGTACATTCCTCCATTCCTATGAGTCTGCTTTCTGATGCATGTGGTGTATCTTTGAATATCTTTTAGAAAAATAATAAGTTCCTAAAAGTCTAATTACATGCCTTAAATTATTTATAAAGGTTTTCAGGTTAAACATGAAGGAACACGATTTCTCTATTTTAATGCACTAGAAGAGACGAGGAAAAGTATGGTACCATACTGAAATTGAAAGTACGGTTATTTATGGAGGAATCTTCGCAACAAACTTCCTGGAGTAAAAATTAAGGAAAATAAAACATACAGATTGTTTTCAGAGTGCAGACCTACTGTTGCAATTTTACTATAGGCATATATTCATAATGTCCGACTGCATTTTCTGCTGAAAAGTTTATACAGATATAACGGTGTACCCTCGGCATTCACTGCTCATAAAAGTCTGCCCTAACTATGATGAAATAAGACATAATCAATAATCTCTCACTATCTGAGACAGTGCTAAAAGGTTATAAACTCACAGGCTTGGTTGTCACAGGGAGAGGATCGATCCAGAATGCTGTGGTGCTCGGTGTTTTGCAGTGTGTAGTGCTGACCGCTCTTATTGGAGCTCTTGCTGTAGTACTGCATGCTCTCTAAGGGATCCATGAGCGGTTCCAGGTAAAAGTCGGTCCCTTTCCCTGCTTCACACTTCAGCGGGAACTTGTCCGTCATGTAGTCCATCATGGTCCGCTGCCTTTCAGCTCTGACTCGCAAAAAGTACACTACAGAAACTTTATTAATAGCAAATAGCTAGTGGTGGTTTGCAGATCGTTAATTTGTCTCACTTTAAAGTGACCGAGAGACTCAGTGCCTTTTTATATGGCAGAGCAGAAGGAGCTCCCAGCATTTGAATACAGAGAACTTGAAACTCCACCCATGAGTTACAAGCAAGCGCAGAGATTTAGGAAACTCTGAAACAGTTACAATTAGACTTACCCTGCTCATGGTTATTACACATCTGGAGTGTTTAATGGTTTTTAGTGAAAGGGCGTTAAGCTCAATATTCATCCAGTGGATAAGTATGACTATGATAAGGAATTATGGTAATTTATTGGTTAGATATTTTTACGTATTGCAAGCTGAATTAAAAACTTGTTGTAATCATAAGCTTAATAATACTAGATAGGGCTACAGCCTATTATTATTATTATTATTATTATTATTATCGTCAATAATATAAATATTAATTATATTTATGTTATAATTTCCACTAAATACCCACAACTGAAAAGAATAATTAAAACTAGATTTTTTATTAAAAAATCTTTTTAGTATCTATTTTTTGTATTTTTTTGTATCTAAAGTCACAAATCATTTAATTTAAATCGTACATAAATTTTATTATTATTAATATTTTATTATTAATAATATTATTATTAATGTTGTAATTAACATTAAAAACACAAAAACTCCAGACACTAATAATTAAATAATAATTTCTTTTAAATACTTTTTTTTTTTAATGTTACTAATAATTTAATTTTTAACACACATATTTAACACATATATTTTTCTTATTATTCATGTAATTGTCATATGTGGGGAACAGTTTTTTTTTACGTGCAGCAAGGCTCTATCTTTATATCTATCTATATCTTTATATCCCGTCATAAACTAGGCACCAACACTACGTATACGAAAAATTCGAGGCCTTTTCCCACTTTGACATTAAGGCACAAATAAAGGTGCTATAAACTCGATGCGTTTTACATACACCTCCGTCCTGAGACCAGGCGTATGAGTTAGCCTACAGTACATTATCCTCTTAAAATTTCTACTATTATAATAATGCCCAAGTGAAATGACCTTAAAGCAAATTGGTAGCGAGAAAACTCTGACATTTCATAAGCAATAAAAAAGAGGTTTCTGGTTAAGTCCAGACAAACAATGCGTTGTTTAATTTATATGAGAATAACATAATAAAGCCTTCAAACTGTAGTTACACTATACTACATAGAATCAAAGCTGGGTCAGAGTGGCCCGCGGTGCCAAGCACCTGAACGCCAGGATGTGACCCGGCAACATTGATATCTGATAGCACATATTCCCTATAAGCAGCTTTTATTAAAAAAAAAAAAAAAAAGACAGGGAGAGAGAGAGAGCACACGTCGAGAAGCTCTTTCTCATTTAGCGGTAAATCGGACCACCTGCCACTCCAGCCATATCCACTGAACAAAGCCGAGGCTTACAGGGTGCCACTGCACTGCAAAGCAAAATAAATAGCACGCTCTTAAGTAGCAGGGAGCTTTCTGATGTGGCGTTAGGACTCATGCTGAGGAGAAAATGCGAGAAGATCGTGGAGGTGCGTTTACTTTTTTTTCCAGCCAGATTGTTTATTAGAAAAGTTACCCGATAGAATATTTCCATGTTTCACAACATTTAATGAAAAGTAAGATATTTAACTATCTGTTCTATATAAACATACACACACATATAATTTATTATTATTATTATTATTATTTTACCTGATTATTATATTATATAATATAATATTATATAATAATTATTATAATAATACCACATTTAAATTCGGAAGGGAAAGGGTATTTAAGTACCAGAATGAAATAAAATTTTTATTTTCAAATTTACAATAAACATAGTGTTGAATGCTAAAATGAATTAATATAAAAAAAAATCTATTTGATCAAAAATGATGGAAATAGCAAAAAATCTAGTTAGATCAAACTTGCTAAACATCAAGTCAGTATGGGATGATCCTATATTAATAATAAAGATATATTCTATGAATAAATAACCATTATTGTTGTTGTAAATAAAACTACATAATTAATAATAAATACATTTCAATACAATTTCCATTTGCAGAGCTTCCTGAGTCCAGCCATTTTATTCTGCTGATGTGTCAAAAAAAGAATCATTTACAGCAGTGTGTACTTTATTGCCGGATAAGCTGGATGTCAGGGTAAGTGTATCACTCAGGTTTGCATACACACTCTTCCAGTCGCTTAAGAAGACATAATTAAAACAATAATAAACTCTACAGAGCAGCTGCATATACAGGGCTGACCACGAACAAACACATGCATTGAGATGTGTGTTTAGTTCCTGCAAAGCCACCAGTACATCTTTTTAACACACCTCACCTAAGTTCGTGAAAAAAATATATATATATTTCTTAATGTGTTTCTGGGTAATGAAATATGAATGTAAGCCATTAGAAAGGAAAACAAAGCTACAGAGGATTTTATTACTTTAAAGCATCTTCTTTAAACCTGTACACCCTGTGCTGTCTCCAGTAATTGTAAGGATTAGATCTCTTGGTTTTGGCTCTCGTGCTGGCCTTGGACAGCAAGTAATGTGAATCATTCTCCAGTGACAGGGGTTAGCCCAGACTGCCAATCTCATATAATGGGGTTTTTTCATGAGGGCAAATGGAAATGTATACTGTTCACCTCAAAGGCTGTTCTGTCATGAACTTTCAGAGCCATACAGTGATAACAATCTCACTTTAGTGAATTTCCAGCATTCTTCATTTTTAGAACATGAAGAAAGAAGTCAACTATCAAAACCAATTAGTCGACATGAGGCAAATTTACCAATAATTGTTCGTACAACATACCCTGCTATAACTGGCTTTACTTTTGTTTTCGTAGTTCTATAAAGCAGCATACATAAGTCTTCTCCTGTACTGGAGGTGGAAGTGTAATGCCAAGCATTTTAGCATGATGTGTGCAGAATACTGACATACAGCCAAAACTCTATTTGACCAAAAAGCCAAAACATAAGTAAACCATATGAAAGTGCATGGAAGAACATATATATCCCACATGCTGTGCACTAATGCAGTGCCATACCACTCTACTACGGGCAGTTTGTTTTTAACCTCAATTATCTTATCAGGTATGGGCTGCTGTCCAAACGGTGCCTGCTTGAACCACTGTGTCTGGGAACCCATTGATTTCTAAGGGGAAAATTCATATTGCGAAATTAATAAAAGACTAAATGTAATACTAATCACTGAGGTAATGGATACATTTGATAATACTTAAATGTCTGATTAAATGTCAAAAATACTCCACAGTGATTTATTGGAATATAAATTTGTGCATGTTTTATTTTATTTACCTCCATCAATAAATAAATGTACAAATGTAGTTTAGGGATTTTACCCACCATTCCTAATTGCAACATATAAGGAAATTCTATATACACATTGACAAGTGTACATAATATAATAATGCCCAACTGGTTTAGAATAACAATGACCTGCTTCCTATTGCCTGTTTGCATATTAACATATTAAGCATGTCATTCGAAAATGGTTTCCACACATTCCACAGTTTGCCATGGTCACTGATATTTGAGAATGACACACATCCTGAGACTGCCTGAAGATATTTGGGTTATACCTCATCCATTCCTTTTAATTAATTTACAAGGGAAGAACTTGAATTTTAGTGAAACAGAAGCTGCAAGGGAATTTCAGAGGAGATCAAATGTGCATCATATGGCATATTAGGCCTTATTAGGATTTAAAGGGCTAAAGCGCTTAAGCTAAAAAACATACATCCATCATCCTTAGAACATGCATACAACTATATAGGTACATACATTTACAAGGTATTGGAAAAAAACATGGCTTTTTGCAGTAAGGTTATTTTAAATTGTTTACTTTAGACCTCTTCTTGCCTCTCCCCCAGCCTCCACTCAGCTGCACTGGATTGTCTCGAAATGAGATTCTCTCCTTTCGAGATGGAGCCAAGGTGACTCTTTGAGGAGAGGGCACTTCTTTTTCTGTGAAAACAGAATCAGATTTGTCACACAAAACCGCCAGATGGAACCCAAAAAAGTTTTCCTATACATCTGCACTGCACGGCAAAAATATAAATCAAAGGCTTTTGTACTAAAGTAACTAATGCGTTAATGCATTCTTGCCAAAGTCTTGCCAAGACCTCCATGCCCAGTGTCATAGCACAGAACCAGAACTCTCTGCAGGCCCCTGGGCTGCCGGCTCTAGAGTATGTCAGAGCTGCTTCCATCACTGTGTGGGTTTAATGCTGAACTTTTTAAACACAAGGAACAAAGCAAGCTCTTTTCTGTGGCTGATGTGTTCCACGTGTACAGCCCCAGAAAGGATGGAGCAGGGACATGTTCATGCTACAAGTCAGCACAGCACTTGGACACACAGCGGAGGTTATACAAATCATACCTCAACACCCTTCTTTACACTCAGAGCAGATATAGCACTAACTGTCATCAACTGACTTGACCATGAGTAAGCAAATGATGCTGAGCA
Organism: Channallabes apus; assembly: GCA_030522415.1. Classification (NCBI taxonomy): domain Eukaryota; kingdom Metazoa; phylum Chordata; class Actinopteri; order Siluriformes; family Clariidae; genus Channallabes; species Channallabes apus. The sequence goes on from CM060110.1 coordinate 30,198,356, forward strand.
CAACTGCAGTACACTAAAATGCAACCATTTACAACTATGTAAGTAAATCTATAATATGCACATAATAAAAACAAGATTTCAATTTTGCATGCCTTTTAAAACACATGAAGTATAAACTGTAGAGCGCTACTTAAAAAAATTATGTCCTGTCATACATGCTTAACTGCTATGTATGCAGTCATTTTGCTTGCATTAGTTTTGGAACGGCACAAAATCGAGACGTTAAATATGGACCTCAAGATATTTCCTCCTGTGGAGTAAAGAAAATATTTGTCACTCTACTAAATGTGTGGTGGGTAATGTGTGGCATGAATGTTATAGAAAAGGACTATTCAACTTGGTAGGTGGGCCACAGTTAAAATAAAACACATTAGGAAGGTGGGTCAGTCTACCCATTCTACATATGCATATATTTATATATATAGACAAGCATTCACAAAGTCTATCAAGCTGTATTTCTGTTACCACATACAGCAAACTATATATAATAAGTGTGTGTGCATATGTGTATATATGTGCTTTTTTTCCCCTCAGCGTTAATTATCAGACTTGTGCAGGCTAACCACCATGTTTTTTTTTATGTCCTCAAAATTCCCAAAATGATTTATTAGGAGTGTAAATACATTACTTTTACTTTACTGGACCAAAGGTAAACATTGTGTAAAATTTACGGATTTTCCTAATATTTTTATTGTTATAAATTGAGGCATTAAAGGGTAAGCATGAGATTATCCATTCATTCATTTTCTATACCGCTTATCCTGTACATGGTCATAGGGGGCCTGGAGCCTATCCCAGACACATTTGATTTCCGTGTTATACGCTGCACAGGGTGTCAATCCGTTGCAGGACGGACAAACGGACGGACGCACGCACGCATATACAACACACACACACACACACACACACACACACACACACACACACACACACACACACACACACACACACAATACAAGCAATTTGGGAATGACAATTAGCTTAATCTGCTTGTTTTTGGTCTGTGCAAGGAAACCAGAATACGAGGAAGAAATTCACCAAGCATGCAAACTCCACGCACACAGACCCAAGCTGGGAATCAAACTCTTCTCGAAGGCAACTATCTGCGACCTACAACCCCTGGCAAAAATTATGGAATCACCCCTCTCAGAAGATGTTCATTCAAATGTTTAATTGTGTAGAAAAAAAACAAGCACATACATGCCACAAAACTATTTTCACTCAACAATCCAAACTTCTGGCTGTATAAAACACTTAAAAAAAACAAAGAAAGATAACTATAGTCAATGACAACTGTTTTGACAACTCAAACAGAGGAAAAAAAAATATGGAATCACACAAATCTGAGGAAAAAAATATGGAATCACCATGCACTTTGCATTTCTAAAACAAATACGTGTATCTGATTACAACTGCTAATTAGTCTACAGTTAAAAAAGAGTGCTTGCACACATTAGGGATGTGTTGAACCAAGATGATTGACATAACTCATAGCTCCAACACGAGAGATGTCAGTTGAAACAGGAGAGAATTATCAAACTTCTTGAAGAAGGTAAATCTTCATGGAATGTTGCAAAAGATGTTGGTTGTTCCCAGTCAGCTGTGTCTAAAATCTGGACCAAGTACAAATCAAATGGTAAGGTTGTAAAAGGGAAGTGTACTGGTAGACCAAGAAAGACATCAAAGCGCCAAGACAGAAGACTTAAAGCCATATGCCTTGAAAACAGAAAATGCACAACAAAACAAATGAGGAACAAATGGGCAGAAAGTGGAGTCAATGTCTGTGACCGGACAGTAAGAAATCGCCTAAAAGAAATGGGATTTACATACAGAAAAGCCAAAAGAAAACCATCATTAACATCTAAACAGAAAAAAAGCAAGGTTTCAGTGGGCTAAAGAAAGACAATCTTGGACTGCGGATGACTGGATGAGGGTTATATTCAGTGATGAATCACGAATCTGCATTGCGCAGGGTGATGATGCTGGAACTTTTGTTTGGTGCCGTTCCAATGAAATTTATAAAGTCAACTGCCTGAAGAAAACATGCACATTTCCACAATCATTATTGATATGGGGTTGTATGTCAGGTAAAGGTATGGGAGACATGACAGTCATTACATCTTCTATAAATGCACAAGTTTATGTTGAGATTTTGGACACTTTTCTTATTCCATCAATTGAAAGGATGTTTGGTGATGGTAGCATCATTTTTCAGGATGATAATGCATCGTGCCATAGGGCAAAATCTGTGAAAACATTCCTACAGGAAATGCATATAATGTCAATGGCATGGCCTACAAATAGTCCGGACCTTAATCCAATTTAAAATCTGTGGTGGAAATGAAAGAAAATGGTCCACGACAAGGCTCCAACCTGCAAAGCTGATCTGGCAACTGCAATAAGACAAAGCTGGAGACAGACTGATGAAGTCTACTGTTGGACATTAGTTAAATCCATGCCTTAGAGATTTCAAGCTGTTATAAAAGCCAGAGGTGGTGCAACAAAGTACAAGTAGTGTTTTTATTTGGTGATTCCATATTTTTTTCCTCAGATTTGTGTGATTCCATATTTTTTTCCTCTGTTTGAGTTGTCAAAACAGTTGTCATTGACTATAGTTATCTTTCTTTGTTTTGTTTTTAAGTGTTTTACAGTATACAGCCAGAAGTTTGGATTGTTGAGTGAAAATAGTTTTGTGGCATGTACAGTATGTGCTTGGTTTTTTTTCTACACAATTAAACATTTGAATGAACATCTTCTGAGAGGGGTGATTCCATAATTTTTGCCAGGGGTTGTAGCATGAGATCTTAGTTTTTTATTTTTATTTTTTCCAATTTTTTTTTCATTTACTTGCAAAAATTTTAACTTTCTTTCCCTCAAAATAAATTTGGGTTCTCTATTAATAGTTTTTGTTGTCAGAATTTCACCATCTTTACCTGAAAGCAGCATTGTAACTGTTCACCAATAAATCTAATTCATCCTCAAGATTACAGATGTTTTTCTGCTAGATTTCAAATGTGCTTCAGTCCCTGTTCATTAATTACATAGTTAATGAAAATAAATCTCCTTATTTTAATCCAGCTTCAAAGTTTGATTCATAACTGCATCCATCACGTTATAGCAAACTACTGGTTGTGGATTAAAGTAAGGATTACAGGTAACTGCCTAAAACATTGTGAGGAAACAACATTATTGCAAGAGAACCAAAAATGTATTGCAAGGGAACATACACGCATTAAAAACAAAGAAAAAAATCATACTGTGTCTTTTTAAGAACTCAGTGTACATCTATTTATTTAAATAATTTCTTTACATTATTATAGATCATTTAAATCATAGTGTAATGTTTCTTTTATCTAATCAATATTGCTAACTCTAAATAAAGAGCGATATTTCAAACTGATTTTCTCATTATTCTCATAATGTCTCACTGATTTTCAACATTCTCATGAACCTATGTGATGAACAAAAAGTGTCATGTGTATGAGTACACATCCTCGTGGATTTCATTTCCAAATCATAAGAATCTAATTTGGCTTAGTTAGAAACAACAGTGCTGTGCCCTTAGCTCTGAGGCTCTCTGTGTGAAATGTGCTGAATGTTGCTTGTGTTCCTAAATAGCATCTTTGTCAATGAGGAGATTAATATAAAGCTCGTATGACAGAGATGCCACTTATTCAGGAAGAACATTGACGTGCTTCCTGCTGGAAGACATCATACCCACATCACCCTGACCCTCACCCGATTGACTCCAACAACTCCCAGCCCAGCTTAGCCCTTCAGACACTCACGTATACACTACGTGAACTTCGTGTACTACGTGAACACTATCGTGTACTTACTGATTCACATATACACTATGAACTCACACATACGTACTCATTTGCAGTGGGGCAAAAAGGTATTTAATCAGCAACCAATTGTGAAAGTTCTCTCACTTAAAAAGATGAGAGAGGCCTGTAATTTTCATCATAGGTATACCTCAACTATAACAAAATAAGAAAAAAAAAATCCAGAAAATCACATTGTAGGATTTTTAAAGAATTTATTTTCAATTTATGGTGGAAAATAAGTATTTGCCCGAAATGCTTCTTACGAAACCACTCCTTTGTTGCCCAAGCTTGGGATCATTGTCATGCTGAATGACCCAGCCACGTTTCTTCTTCAATGCTCTTGCTGATGGAAGGAGGTTTTCACTCAAAATCTCACGATACATGGCCCCATCCATTCTTTCCTTTACATGGATCAATCGTCCTGGTCGCTTTGAAGAAAAACTGCCAAAAAGCATGATGTTTCCACCTCCATGCTTCACCGTAGGTCTGGTGTTCTTTCGATGCAACTCAGCATTCTTTCTCCTCCTACTGTATTTTGCTTTCATCTGACGATATGACATTCTCCCAGTCCTCTTCTGGATCATCCAAATGCTCTCTAGCAAACTTCAGACGGGCCTGGACATGTACTGGCTTAAGCAGGGGGACACGTCTGGCACTGCAGTGTTTAATGGCGCAGTGTGATACTGAAGTAGCCTTTGTTATTTTGGTCCCAGCTCTCTGCAGGTCATTCACTAGGTCCCCCCGTGTGGTTCTGGGATTTTTGCTCACAGTTCCTTGTGATCTTTTTGAACCCATTGGGTGAGATCTTGCGTGGAACCCCAGATCGAGGGAGATTATCAGTGGTCTTGTATGTCATCCATTTTCTAATAATTGCTCCCACAGTTGATTTCTTCATACCAAGCTGCTTACGTACTGTATTTCAGTCTTCCCAGCCTGGAGCAGGTCTACAATTTTGTTTCTGTTGGCCATAGTTTGGAGTGTGTTTGAGGTTGTGGACAGGTGTTTTTTATACTGATAACAGATGCCATTAATATAGGTAATGAGTGGAGAACAGAGGAGCCTCTTAAAGAAGATGTTATAGGTCTGTGAGAGCCAAAAATCTTGCTTGTTTGTACAAAATACTTATATATATAAACACTGGTGACCAAATACTTATTTTCCACCATAATCTGCAAATAAATTCTTTAAAAATCCTAGAATATGAATTTCTGGATTTTTTTCTTATTTTGTCTCTCATAGTTGAGGTATACCTATGATGGCAATTACAGGCTTCTCATCTTGGGAGAACTTGCACAATTGGTGGCTGACTAAATACTTTTTTCCCCACTGTACATTTGCCATAATGTTATGACCAGTGTATGTCCCACCGAAACAAAGTATGTATGTTTTGTTTTGGTATGCACTGTGTGTTCTGTGATACCCTTCTATGGGACCCAGCATTAACCTTTCCATGATTTTGAGCTACAGGAGCTCTTCTATTGGATCAGACAATATGGATCAGCCTTTATTCCCTACAACATCAGTGAGCCTTGGCTAGCCTTGGCACTTGGCCATGACTCTTTGGAAGACTTTGGTATGTCTTGACCACTGCAGACCAGGAACACCCCACAAGATCTGCAGTTTTTGAGTTACTCTTATCCAGTCATCTAGCCATCACAATTTGGTCCTTGCCAAAATCACTCAAATTCTTATGCTTGCCCACTTTTTCTGCTTCCAAAACATAAATGTCAGGAACAAAATGTACACTTGCTCCCTAATATATCCTACTCACCTCCAAGTGCCATTGTAACAAGATATTGTAACTGTAGCCACTCTGATAAGGGCCAAATTGTGATGGGTGTTGTGATGTGTCAGAGCAACTCCAAAACTACAGCTCTTGTGGAATGTACAGTACCACCATTAATGGTCCAAGAAGTGACAGGGTCGGGCATCCAATGGTCATGGATGTGTGGGGAGTGAAGGCTGGCCCATGTAGTCTGATCAGAAAGAAGAGTTACTGTAACTTGAATTGTTGAGAAGGTTAATGCTGGCTCCCATTGAAAGATGTCAGAACACACAACACATCACTGGTTTGTGGCAAAAGTGAGACATACTCAATATTAGGCATAATCTTATGGCTGATCGATGTATACACTATGCACTCACATAAACACTCACTCACATACAGTATACACTATGTACTCACATACTCACTCACTCACCATGCATTCAGTTACATGTTACTTACTCATACACTATGCACTTACATTCTTACTCACTTACATAGACACTATGCACTCAAACTCACTCACTCACATATACACTATGCACGCACATACTCACTCACATATACATTATGCACGCACATACTCACTCACATATACACTATTCACTCACATACTCACACATACACTACTGTATGCACTCACATATTCACTCACTCACACATACACTATGCACTCACATACTCACTCACACATACACTATGCACTCACTCACACATACACTATGCACTCACTCACTCACATATACACTATGCACTCACATATACACTATGCACTCACATACACACTTACACATACTGTACACTGTGCACTCACATACTCACTCACTCACATATACACTTAAACATCACAGAAACCTCAAAGTCAATTTTCTCAAACGCTGACTTAAAATAGTCATAACATGACATAATAAAAACTACATACAAACAGTATACTGCCTAAGACATACATTTGGTCCATTTGTTGTTTGTTTGAGTCAACAAAGTTTGGAATGTTCATTTCTTAATTTCGAGAATTTGAGACCCACTTGAATGTCCAGCCGAGCGTGTCCGAGTGTAGGATTGATGATGTTGAAGTGAAGAGAAACCAGTGCCAATAATCCACTGGCTCATGGCTGAATCTGGAGCTTCTCTGCTCCCGGTAGAAGCCTAAAAATCCAACACACACACACACACACACACACGCACACGCACACACACAACTGATTTCAGCAAAAGGTCTTAGCAAAAAAAGAAAAAAGAAAAAATAATCAGTATATTTTCATATAAGTAAGGGCATATTAATTTGGCCATGCCTGTAGCATTGTGATTTTCTGATGTCAAATCAAGGTCCTTACCACAAGCTGAACCCTTCCACCATTCAGAATTTCAGGGTCAATCTCCGGGAGGAAATGATCACTAGAAACGTACAGGTAAAGTTACCAGACTAGTACTTTAACCAATTAGGTTGCTTATACAAAAACGTACCCTAAAGCAAATTTGATTTTAAATCTAGAATCATGCTGTCCTGTGTAAACCATAATCTGATTTCATATTATTCCATCAGTTGCAGATCAGAAAGTTCTCATCATGCATGACAAACTCACCTCACGGAGGGGGCAGAGCTTCTCTGACTCGGCACAGCTTGTGTTTGAAGCCACTGGTAGGTTCTGTGGAGTGTGTGCATTTGCTTCTGCTTCTGCCCTGGCTCTACTTGCAGTGCCTCGTGAACACTCAAATTTCCTCTGCCAGCTACATTTGACATGAAACATTAAAGTCAGTTTTCAGCAAAAAATTATTTGTTATTCGGTGAAGCACAACCCTTGGGCCCCATCAGTTCTAAAGCAACTACAGAATTATATAAAAGGCATAAACAAAAAAGTAATACACTGTTCTTAGTGCATGAACTTTCACACACTCTCTCACTTACTCATCGTCTGTACCGCTTTATCCTGTATTCAGGGTCACAGGGGGCCTGAAGCCTATCCCAGGATGCTTAGTGCACCTTAAGTGATTTATTCATCACTTTCATGTATATTGGCTCTTCATATATAGTGGGAAATAAAAAAAATTAAAAAATAATTAGAAAAGAAAGCAGAAATGTGAGTGTAAATGATGTAGAGTTTAGCAAGCCAGAGAGATCAGGGCAAGCTGCATGGCCTGTTTACACTGAAGCTTAGGAGGCCATTTGATTTGGAAAGCTTTAAGGGGTAATTACTATAACGCTCCAGCAGTGGCTCACTGAGGCAAATAAAGAGGTTTGCTTTTAAGAGGTTTTGTGGTTTTCTTTATAAACCTGCTGAGCTGTGATATTACTTTGCCATGAACATCCAGAGAGGAAGCAAACTCATGATTTACAATCTGTGTTGAAGCACATCACCAGAAACCTGTAACTCAACGCAAAAAGACAACCTCTCTGTGGAGGGCGGTGCAGCCGGGGAGGAGTGTGAATCGATAACAACTTCTGACAGCCAAGTGCTGGAACTAATGAGACACTTATTTAAATCCTTCTCATGGTTTTGCCAAGATGTAAAGACCTGCCAGGTTTTATGGGGTACAGTCGTCATGGGTTAATTGGAAATCCACTAAAAATGTCAAGTGATTAACTTCTTACATAGAGTTCAAATGGTGGAAACAGTTTGCACTTAATAGTTAAAAATCACATATTGTCCAATGGGGAAACATTTAGACAAGTCAGATAAATTTATATTTTCTACATATATTTTAAATAGAAAATATGAAAACTAAAAGTTCATACAAGTGTAATATGTCTTAATAGTAAAATGCATTGTAGTCAGAATGTAAACAAAAAAGAAGATAATTTAGCAGGAAAAATGTTAATTTGTTGCAATTAGTATTGAATGTATGCCTTACTGCTTATGCAAAAATACATTTACATACTAAGAAAGTATTTACAAAATTAAGTTTTTTAATTATGGTGCCGTGAATATTTATTTTAATGGTAAAGAAATGCTTTCACAGAAATGTAGAGGTGGAAAGAGTAATACAATTTTGTACTCAAGTACAAGTACTGTTACTTCAGTGAAATTTTACTTAAGTACAAGTAAAGTTACCATTATAAAAATCTACTCAAATAAAAGTAAAAAGTAGCTCATTAAAAAATTTACTCAGAGTATAAGTTACCGAGTTACTTTTTTATTTAATTTTTTTTAACAGCGGGGGTGGGGTGAGGCATTCTAGCGTAGTTCAAAAAAAGATGTGCAGATATAAATCTCAAACTAGTTGTTTTTAACTGAAGGAACACCTTTGCATAATAAAGCTGTTGTTTTTCTTGTGCTTAAAAATCAAAGTGGTCACTTAAATATGGTGTTACATCCCAGTCTAGGGCCATACAGCAAAAGAACGGTTCAGGGTTCTATTTTAAACTGTATGGAAATGGTGGTATATGGCAGAAAGAACGAGATCCAAATATATATATATATATATATATATATATATATATATATATATATATATACACACACACACACACACACACAAGGAGGAGGAGGATCAGATTCAGGATGGACCCAGGCCAAAATAATAAACAAAATGGTATTTATATTTAGTAGCTAGATTACCTGCCAAAAAAAAAAACACAAACAAAAATACAGGTACCTTCCCGGACTCCCTAAACCAAAAACAGTGAAATTATCTACAAATATATACAAAGACCAACCAAACCAAAGGGACAAAGCAATAATCAAAGTCAATTGGAGGCAAAAAGTCAAAACCGGAATACACAACCAAATATCAAAACGCCAAAATCACAACCTCTTTCCTCTTTCCCGCGTCTCTCTCCGGTTTATACATGGAAGTGCTAGTCGATGACGTCACTCAAGGCGGAAGCGACCGTGTGGAAGGTCAGGTGATGCCGATGTCAGAAAACCTGGAGTGGAGTCTGGAGCGGCGCGCGACCAGGACATGATACACACACGCGGCGCAACGGAGCATTTATACAAAGCATAATATTTTTATTTTATCATTTTCATTAATTTATTTTTTACTCAGTAGCGAATATGATTTAAAATGTAGCGAATTACAATACTTCAAACAAAACGTACTTAAGTAAAAGTAAAATTACAGATTTTTAAAACTACTTAAAAAAGTAGAAATACACAAAAAAGCTACTCAATTACAGTAACGCGAGTAAATGTAATTCGTTACTTTCCACCTCTGGAAATGTATATATAGTTCAGTCAAAAGTTTGGACACACTAATTCAATGTTTATTTTTGTTTTTTATTTTGGACATACTGTGCTAGAACTATACTGAAGATTTCAAATCTATAAAATAACACATATGGAATAACGTCATTAAGTAACAATAATAACGGAAACAGTCTAGTTCTGCAATAGTTCTTGCAAGAACAGTATTGTCAAGTGCTTATGCAAAACCCATCAAGCACCCATGATGAAACCTTCATGAAAACAATCCCAGGAAAGCAAGACCAAAACCTACGGCTGCTGCAGAGAAGTTCATTTAGTATTACCAGCCTCAGAAATCAACAATTAACAGCGCCTCATATTACAGCTGCAATTAAGACTTTACAGAGCAAAAGTGGCAGACACACCTCAACATCAATAGTTCAAAGTAGATTATCAATATCAATATCAATTCTTTTGGAATATACATTTTCAGCTGAATTAAATTTAAGGAAATAAATTTTACATTCTATAAATGCAAGTTATCCAGAAACTGAAATTTTGGCTATTACTGTAATAATTTTTTTTTAAAGACAAATAGTTAGAGAAAAGCAATTTCAAAATTAAAGTTCTTATTTAATATTACAACTATTTTACTATTACAACTTCTTTCCACACTATAACCTGTGCTTTATCAGACTTATTGTGACATACATCAGCAAGAAATGAACCTTGAGTTGATGTGACTGTGGCAAGGTGAACCATGAAAACATATTACATAACTTCATCATTTCTTAATGTAGCATCTCACCTTACGATGCAGACTAAGTAGTCAGGAAACTTACAACCACACAAAAGGCAGATTTTTTCATTAGAAACCTCTAATAAAAAATATTACAATATATACAACCCCCTACTTAACATGTATATTGACAGGCACTTGTTACTGCACTTAGAATGCAAGACCGTGGAAGGCCTCAGCAGAAATTAGCCCCCCTTGGGTCCCCACATGGCCCCTGATCGCTACAGCCTCAGGATGTCAGAGGCCCCAGGAGTCACGCCTGTTAAGCCATGCTCTTAAGAACATTAGGTAACATGGAGCTGACTATGACAGCAACGAAGCCGACATGTCACCATATCAGAGAATCAGCTCTTTCAACCTGCTTATGCTAAGCCGTCAAAGAGTAGTGGACAGCGTACCTGAGGCCACCCTGTCCACCCGGAACAGTGATGCAAGGTCAAACATAGTTTACAGACTTAAAAGGGAAATCAAGAACTGCGATCATGGTTCTAATTACTGTGTTTTTGTAGTTCTGTTTTTCTAATGAAGGTAATAATTACTAGGCCTAAATACTTTAAAGAAGAAAAATCTAATATTAACATGTTAAAAAATATAAAATGTAGTATAATCACATGATAAAACTGTCCAGAGTGATCTAGATTATAAGACGGAGAATATGTTCGTTTGCATTATGACTAAGTTTTAAGGCATTCTTTGGGGCTAGCTCATTCAACTGGAATTCAGTTTTGGAGATGGCAGATCTATCTGACCACAATGAAGCCACGGGTCAGCAAGCAAGCAAGCACACACACACACACACACACACACAAAACATGAAATTAAATCTATGGGAATATTCTTTCTCAAGAATACTGTAAAATATCCAAACACTTAAAGCCCCATGGGTATACCACACACACACACACACACAAACACACACACACCAAACATGAAATGGCCTCTGTCTGTGTGCTTACATGAGAGCAAGTGTGTGTGTGTGTGTGTGTGTGTATGTGTGTGTGTGTGTGTGTGTGTATGTGGTATACCCATGGGGCTTTGAGTGTTTGGGAGTTCTCTTGGCAGACTCAAAGGAGGAGGTCAGGTCTTTTATCGTGAGGTTCTGTCTCCTACTTTCATTTGCCCTAGGTCAAGCCTTCACCTCCAGAGAGCAGACCACAGGCGGTCAACTAGCGGTCAACACACACACACACACACACACACACACACACACACACACACATACCCAAAACATTGCAAGCATCGCACACACAACGTGTGTACAAAACACTGGCTAAAATGCAGATCTATAAAGAGATCAATGCCAAATAAAACTAAGCTAAGATAGCTTTATGTGCTTAGGTCAACGACTATACACTGATGTGCATCACTAGGGAAGATGATAAAATTATCTATCTATAGAATTGTCTTATCTATAGAAGTGCAAAAAAATAAATCATGTTCAGTTAAATTAACTAAAAAAACATTAGAACCAATGAGTGAACTAATCAATGTTCCATCACTAGCGAGTTATATATAAACCTTATTAACATATACATATATACTGTATATACACACAAAAATAATAAATCATTGCAAAACTATTTCATAGTTTACTGTTTATTTGAGTTCCTCAGCACTGAACGTGATCTCACTGAATATCTATTATACTTATCTATAACAGCATGACCATCTCACTAATCATGTTACCTACAGAAAGGAAACTCGGGATACAAAGCCAAGATGTCTGCAGCCGAGGAGGGCTTGCAAAAAAATTTCAACAACCAAAAAACAAACAAAAAAAAAATTCATGGCAATATGCAGAACACATTGCCTTACATAGTCAAATAAATCCATTCACCTTACTTGTAGCGCAATTTGATGAATTACAGTACACTACTCATTGGCTGCTATAACTTATCTCAACGGACCTCAAGTCTATCATTCAGTGAGTTCTCTGGATGAAATCATTTCAGGAACCTCGTTTTCCACAAAAGAAGTGTGAAATTGAGCAGATAACGACTCGGGAGGTCAGAATATTGGGCACAGGATTTATGTGTGTTGTCTGAGCACATGCTCACAAAACAACGGCATTTCACTGGCTGTTTAAATCCAACCACAGGGATGAGTAAGCTCTGCAGTGAGAGAGGAACGTGCGCTGGTGGGCTTCAGCTGTATTCTTTATGTTTCTTTTATGTAACTCATAAATACAGTATAGACAAGACATATTTCTAATAATTACTCCATTACTAAGGTGGTATTAACGTTTGATTTATTTCAGAAGCATGTTCATTGTGGACATAAGAAAAATATATATCACTGCATTACATTACATAATTCATTATTCTTTCATTATTTCCTACTTTGATAAATATGTGATCTACAGTATTTTAATAATAATGAGTGGAAGGCAAAAAACTCTGTTCCGTAACTCATATTCACTTTCCTCTGAAAGAGAAAGGGGTCTCTGGGGTGGGTGACAGCTTAAGAGCTCCTTCACCAGATGATGTGTTTTAGGGTGCATGGTCTACTCTGACCTGTGCAAGGCACCAACGCCACACCCCCAGGGATGCCCTCACGCCTCGGGCTGCGCGCCTCTCCCCTGCTCTCCCCCGGCTTGCATTTCAACCCCCTGCTCCGAGCTCCCTTCTGGACGTGATTAGCCCCCAAAGCCGTGACAGATTCTTTCCGAGATATCCGACTCGCCCGTGTTTATTTTATCCAGGCTCTCTTTTGTGGATGTGCTGGACATGAAGTAACCCACTTGAAAAAGGGGATCAGCTTACATACGCCAGGGGACCGCTGGACGAATCGCAACAACAAAAAAAGAACAAGAAGAAGAAGAAAAAGAGAAAACAGAAAGCAGGACAGCTTTTGCATATTTTGCATTCTTTTTTTTGAGCAATGAAAAAGTAAGTGCAAGCAAGAAGATCTCTATCTCTGCATCTCTGTACCCATTTCTCCTGCTACTCCAGTCAAATGATAACCACCCCCACTGCCCTCTATCCAACATCCTGCTCCTGCTATAATGCTACTCTCTCTCTCTCTCTCTCTCTCTCTCTCTGTCTCTTCACTAGAGTGACACTGAACTACAGACAGATCTCTCACTGAAGAGTCTGGAACCTCTCAGCGCGCTACCTCCTCTGCACTTAACTCGATTTCACACTTCGGCTCTGCAACGAAGGCCTCTTGAAATATAATCATCTTGTTTATTCTCCTTCATCCCAAACAACTTAATGGCTGGCTATTAACCGCCATATCATGTGCCTTCAATTTGATCAAGGTAAAATCTGTCCTGGTTTCCCATTGAACCAAAGAGATCTAACTCAGACCACATTTCCCCAAAATGATAACATTACCCATTTTATTGTTTGTTACTATTAAGAACTCACTATACCATAGACTTCTTGCAGTGGTATTGTCAGTTGAGCTGTCATATCTCAATCCTACCTTTAAGTTCCTCTCTGAATTCAAGTCTGGATTTATGGTTCTTCATCTCCACAGGCCGCATATTGTGGTTCCTCAACAGAGCCAGATGCACCGCTGGGTCTGTGACACCAGAACAGACAAAAACTGAGTTAAAGTGAGCTCATGATCAGACAATCGACCCAAACCGCACCATCACTTTAAATTAGCACAGTACACAGCTCCACACAGGACCTCATTTCATGGGCCTAAGATTGGATTTGTGGCATTAAGAGTCACGCTCTTCTGACCCTGATCAAATCCAGCTCCAGGCCAGGCCTCTGGGAATTTGGCACAGATCAGGACTACTGTCTCTGGGGTTCTTCTCATGCTCATAGGACCGTGAAGTAACCTCAGGACAAGTGACTATTTTATGGCTCCTCATTATAATAGCCAAGTTGGGGAACAACACAACAACTCCAGCAAGTGCTAGGAAATTCAGGCAAATTAAACATGACAGAAAGAAGGAGAGCTGCTTGCTGTTACTATGCGTTCCATTGCTCTAAAAGGAAAGTCTCTGTGCTAGCTTAACACCAACCAGAGACAAAGATGAGAAAACAAAAATTATTTATTAGAGACAGACAGACATTGTTTTGAAGCAAGCTTTTTTTTTCCTAATAAAATGCTCATTTATGGTCCACATGTTCACCATGCTGAATTTACAGTTTTATTAATCTTTCTCAGCCAGAGTAAAATGCTCCAGTGCGAAGATTTTCATATATGTATAAAAATTGTGGCATGGCGATAAGATAAAAGATAAAGAAAGACACTGTAGGAACAAATAATTTTCACTTCTCCATTTGTCTATTCAATACAAAGGCCTGTATGATAATAAACAAGACTGTTACCTAAATAACATGAACAAAAGATAAAAGTCGAACAGAGCCAACATCAGTACAAGTATTACACTTACTCTGCACTTTTCTCTGATATTGCTGTTTCCTGGCCTTCATCCTCTGAGCCCTTTTAAGCATGAGAATGGCAGTGGAACTATTGTTAAAACCCCTGAAAAGAGCAGGAGACAACAAACCTTATGGTCTTCACTATGATCTTATAAAAATGATCTTAAAAATAAATAATTCAAGCTAAATAACAAGTTATTTTGTGAATACCATTCCTTCAGAATCTTCTCAGATCTTTCCGATAAAGAATATTTTTTTAAAGTTGAGGCTGGAGATTGCATTCTGAAATAGACACAAAACACACAATCCATCAATAATTTGTCAATACACTGTCTGGACAAAAAAAAAAAAAGTCATGCGGTCTTACAGTTTATTAGCTTTGATTATAGTGTGCATTTGCAGTGGCAGTGTTTCAACATCTTATGCAATATCCCATTTTTTAAACATATATTTCTATCTATTTATTCAAGAGTTCCATTCATTCAAAATGTGAAAATGATTCCTCATCCTCCCAGAACCACTGTTTCACAATTTGAGCCAGATTCATCCTGGAATATGCGAGTATATAGCAGAGATGAAAAAATGCGTTCATGTGACACCCTGATCATTCAGTACATTCTGTTCATCGACTTCATTTTATTGCACAAAACTTTGCTGAGCAACCAAAGCAACCAAAGATCATAACTATGACTCAAGAGGCTTGCACAGTGAGCATTATGCAGCGATAGGCGACCCTGTACAGGATTAGTGGTATAGAGAATGAGTGAGAGTGAGTGTGTGATTTCTACTGTCAATTTTTCATGATGCACCTTTGACCACTGTTTAAGTGATTTCATTTGGTATTTTTTTCAGCAATCTATTGAGGAAATATCACTATGCTTTCAGCTTTTTCCTGCTGCATTGGACAGTTTTTAACCCAATTCCAGTAATGGTTTATTTCACAGTTCAATAATTTGCTTCTGAAAACAGTAACATAACTTGTACAGTATGTGATATATCTTCTAACATGGTTGTTTAAGAAATGAGAAGCCACTCAATGCATCACTCAATCACTTATCGCCTATACCACTTTAACCTGTATACAGAGTCACGAGGGCTATCTCAAGAGACTTAGGGCACAAGGAGAGGTAAACCCTGGATGGAGTTCCAATCCATCTGAGGGCACACACATACAGTACATACACTCACACAGTATGGGCAATTTGGGAACGCCAATTTACCTAATCTTCATGTCTTTGGAACGTGGGAGAAAACCAGAAAACCCGGAGGAAACCCACCAACCACGGGGAGAACATGCACACTCCATGCTGACAGAACAGTGAGAACATTCAAACTCCATGCAGACAGACCCGAGGTGGGAATCAAACAGTCGATCCTGGAGGCACAAAACGACTAAGTCATCATGCTTCCCTTCACTTCATCAATTAGTGTTAAAAGAATTGTTGCCAGCTGAAACTTAATAATCAATGCAGTAACTATCCAGTTAAATGTTTCAAAGTATTTATCATATTTGGATCCAAACAGCTTTTTCTTTCAGTACTAATATACTATAAACAGATAACAAAATATATTGATACATTGAATACGATACATTACATGTAGATTCATATTCTACTAGTCTCTGGAATTGTACTTGTGGAATCAATATTCCCTGGATTCCTGTTTTAATGTTGGTATTGGAGAGAGAACAATGTCTCACACATCCTTCTAAAATCTCTCTTATAATTCTTTATTACATATGATTTACATCTTCATCAAATAATTCTGTGAGCCATCGTGCATTGTAGAAGTGGGCAGGTTCATTCTGGAAAGAACCAATTGCATCAGCATAAAAATGTTTTATCATAGATTAGAGATGATCAGTCAGAAGAATTTGTATTTATTTCCAGGTAGTTTTCCATCTATGGGGACAAGTGGAGGAAAGCCATGGCAGCAAAATGCCAACAGTATAACAGACAGACCCAACCCTCCACTTTTGCACAGGTCTAAATATAGATGTCGCTTTTCACTTTCTAATACAACTGAAGCTTTTAATAATGACCAGCTTTTAATAATGAATCTTTCAGTCACTTAGATCATGCCATCTTGATAAAAAAATTGTGCTCAACATTGTCTACCACAGATTATGGCAGATACTTCATAGGATGTTAATTATTACTTATTCGCATCATGCAGATCTCCCTTATCATTAGAAACCACCCTTTCTAAAATATAATTATTATAACACAAACAACCCGTGACACACTGTTCAATCTAGGTAGGGTGACACTGGTATTTACCTGGCACATGAATCAGGACACTGACTCTGGTCTGACACTGGTGCGTCCTCCGCACTAATCCAGGCTTGTCTGGGCTTCCATGGCTGCACAGATGTCTTTTTATGAAGCTCTTGCAGAGGTAGCAGAGGCTAAAAAATTCAACAATTCATATCATTAATATGATCTTTATGAAATGAAACTATAATAGTATTGCATGCTTTACAGAAAATGACAGAA
The DNA here is from genome assembly GCA_030522415.1 of Channallabes apus. Lineage (NCBI taxonomy): Eukaryota > Metazoa > Chordata > Actinopteri > Siluriformes > Clariidae > Channallabes > Channallabes apus. The sequence continues at coordinate 30,215,712 of CM060110.1, forward strand.
ATGTGCTTTGCCGTATTCCAAAAAAGTGCCATCCTTTTTGTGTAAGAATACTCTCAAATCACATATAAAAAGAAAATAAATAAATCAAATCCTATCTTCATGCACCATCTTTTCCGCAGAATTAAGGTTATTACGTTAAGCGCCATGTTTTATGCTCTAGAGCTCTAGCAGCAGCATATGGAACGTAACTTTGTTTTTATGTAAGACTTATTCTCAAATCATGAAGTGTAGAAAGATAAAATTGTCCTGATGTTAACATCTGCTTAAACACCCAGTCTGCTTAAACAACCTTCTTCATGGACCATATTTTTGTGAGGTCCATCTTTTTCTGAGCTTCAACATTAGTGCATAAGGCATTAAGATGCTCCATTGTAGCAGCTGCACTGCTTCATAGCCCAGCTACTGTGATGCAGACGGCTTGGTTGAAAAATGACATCTGCTAATTCAAAGGAAGTTTAAAGCAGCGTAGAACATAATGGTGTTTTTGTAGGTAATAAATTTGATGATTAATCACTCAGAGGTTCTCAAATTGGCCAGGCCACAGACAGTGGGAGGGCTTCTCAGCCTGTTACCTTTGGCAGCGGCAGCTGTTCGGAATACGGCAGCACTGAGGACGACGACATGTCAAAATGCAGAGTATTCCAGTCCCTCTCCATGGCTTCCTGTTCAGAACATATGTCAAACTTGTGAGGACTGAAATAGAAGCTTATTTCTTAGACAAGTGCCAGCATTTTCTTGAGAATTTTACTGACTACAAAGTGCATTGGGTTACTTATTCAATATAGTATAGTATTCAATCATACGAGCCTAAAAGTGTAAAATTCACTGATGTGTTATCTGACTGAAAAATGAAAGAACTTTATGACACAGATGACAAAAGGGTAGTGTTAAAAGTGCATTTACTACATGAAAAAAGTTACTTTTTAATTTAAAAAAGTATTACGGTATGCTACAACACTTAATATATAAGGAATAAAACACCTTGGAGCATGCTGAAAAGTTATTACCTTCTTGTTTCACCCCAAAGATTTTTTATTTTTTTAAAGAAAAAAAACAGTGTTGTCACAGTATGTCATGCACTGACTTGAGTGTATTTCTCACTTTTTTTCTTTTTGCGTGACTCTACAGGTTTACCTCAGACTCTCACCATATCAGTACGATTCATAAGATTTTTTTTTTTTTACCTATTTCTGTGGCGTGTCCGTCATAAATGCCTGTATCAATGAGCTGTTACTTTATAAGGTTTTGCAACAGCACCATAATGCATCTGAGCAAAGAGGGCTGGATTTGAATAATTATACTCAGGAATTTATTTATTGTGAAGAAATAGACATACTGAACAATTTCTGTAAATACACAGTATATGTGTACAACAAATGGCCTAAAGATTATAGACACTTGACCATCACACCTGAATGTGCTTTTTGTGAACATCCCATAAAAGATAAAAGTAGTCCCACCTATTCTTCTTGGAAAAGTTTTCACTAAGATTCTAGGGTGTGGTTGTGGGAATGTGTGCTCATTTAACTACTGTACAAAAGCATTAGTGAGGTCAGAAAGTGATGGCTGGTGAGGAAGCCTGGGGTGCAATCGGTATTCTACTTCAAGCCAAAGGTATTCAGTGGGGTTGTTGTCAGGGCTCTAAGCAGTTTACTCAACTTCTTCTTGACAAACCATGTCTTTATCGGCCTTGGTTTCTGCACAGGACTATTGTCATACTAGAGCATACTAGGGCCTCTAGTTACAGAAAAATTTAATCTTAACACTATACTGTATGCTTTCAACTATGTGGCAACAGAGTAGGGAAAGCCCACATATGGATATTATTGAATATTATGACCACCCGATATGATATTATCATGATACCTAGGTGCCAGTTTAATTAATATTTCGATTCTGAAAGTACCATGAGTTTTATATACAGTGACTTGCAAAAGTATTCGGCCCCCTTGAACTTTTCCACATTTTGTCACATTACAGCCAAAAACATGAATCAATTTTATTGGAATTCCACGTGAAAGACCAATACAAAGTGGTGTACACGTGAGAAGTGGAACGAAAATCATACATGATTCCAAACATTTTTTACAAATAAATAACTGAAAAGTGGGCTGTGCGTAATTATTCAGCCCCCTTTGGTCTGAGTCAGTTGCCCATAGACATTGCCTGATGAGTGCTAATGACTAAATAGAGTGCACATGTGTGTAATCTAATGTCAGTACAAATACAGCTGCTCTGTGACGGCCTCAGAGGTTGTCTAAGAGAATATTGGGAGCAACAACACCATGAAGTTCAAAGAACATACCAGACAGGTCTGAGATAAAGTTATTGAGAAATTTAAAGCAGGCTTAGGCTACAAAAAGATTTCCAAAGCCTTGAACATCCCACGGAGCCACTGTTCAAGCGATCATTCAGAAATAGAAGGAGTATGGCACAACTGTAAATCTACCAAGACAAGGCCGTCCATCTAAACTCACAGGCCGAACAAGGAGAGCGCTGATCAGAAATGCAGTCAAGAGGCCCATGGGAACTCTGGACGAGCTGCAGAGATCTACAGCTCAGGTGGGGGAATCTGTCCATAGGACAACTATTAGTCGTGCACTGCACAAAGTTGGCCTTTATGGAAGAGTGGCAGGAAGAAAGCCATTGTTAACAGAAAACCATAAGAAGTCCCGTTTGCAGTTTGCCACAAGCCATGTGGGGGACACAGCAAACATGTGGAAGAAGGTGCTCTGGTCAGATGAGACCAAAATGGAATTTTTTGTCCAAAATGCAAAACACTATGTGTGGCGGAAAACTAACACTGCACATCACTCTGAACACACCATCCCCACTGTCACATATGGTGGTGGCAGCATCATGCTCTGGGGGTGCTTCTCTTCAGCAGAGACAGGGAAGCTGGTCAGAGCTGATGGGAAGATGGATGGAGCCAAATACAGGGCAATCTTGGAAGAAAACCTCTTGGAGTCTGCAAAAGACTTGAGACTGAGGTGGTGGTTCACCTTCCAGCAGGACAACGACCCTAAACATAAATCCAGGGCAACAATGGGATGGTTTTAAACAAAACATATCCATGTGTTAGAATGGCCCAGTCAAAGTCCAGATCTAAATCCAATCGGGAATCTGTGACAAGATCTGAAAACTGCTGTTCACAAACGCTGTCCATCTAATCTGACTGAGCTGGCCCAGATAGCAGAACAACATTGAATCATCGTTGAATCAACATTAAAGCATCAACCAACTTGTCATTGAATCAATGTTGAAATTTCAATGTTAAACGTTGATTTTTCATCAGGTTTGCACCTTGAAATAATGTTATTTCAATGATGAAAAATAGATCAAGATGGGCATAAAATCAATGTTTGTTCAACGTAAATTCAATCACTTATTTTACATTGAATCAACATTGAAACAATTATAGTTTAGTCTTGCTTTATGAACAGCAAGATTCTATGACAGTAAATCATGTCCGTTTTGATTTATTTCTTTAAATCAGAGACCATGTAGGGCTGAAAAGCTTTTTTTTTTTTTTTTTTTAAACAAAAAGTCAGTAACTCAACATCCTTCAGTTTACATGTAAACATATTTATTTATTTATGCTCCATACCCATTTAAACAGGAAGTAACATCACAATTACAATAAAACAACTATATAATAAAACACACTACAACTTACATACAAATTATTATAAACTGGATGACAATATGACTTTTTAGAAGAGAACTATTAGAAGAGATTGTTAATTCTGAATTCATAAAACAGAATCTAACTGCCAAGAGAAGAGACTGGAAAACCATAATATAAAAATGGCAGCCTGCCTCAGCAAAATTCAGTCAAATGCAAATAGAAACAACCAAATCAGAAACACAACAGATGACTGAAACATTATTCGTAAGTTGAAATGTATTTACTCAGCAAAACAGATAATAAGACATAAAGCTGAACTTATGGTTTTCCACCACGAGCAATTCCCCCCAGCCGTTCTGGGGCATAACGAAGCCATTTCTGAACTGTTGAAGCAAAGAAACTCTGTGGCCTCCTTTTCTTCAGCTTTCAGCTGTTGTTGTTGTAGTAGTGCATCTAAAGAATGAAAAACAAACAAAAGGTTAGAACTATACAATGCTCTAAAAACTTGGAGTGGTAGTTGTTTATGAATGACAGAAGGTGGGTCCTAAATTTCTGGAAATGTGACTTTTACAAATGTACAGATATGCAACATATGTTTTGAAATGTCCTACAATCTTCCATAGATACAAAATGCACACATTAGATTTTTTTTAATATACAGGTCCTTCTCAAAAAATTTGCATATTGTGATAAAGTTCATTATTTTCTGTAATGTACTGATAAACATTAGACTTTCATATATTTTAGATTCATTACACACAACTGAAGCAGTTCAAGCCTTTTATTGTTTTAATGTTGATGATTGTGGCATACAGCTCATGAAAACCCAAAATCCCTATCTCAAAAAATTTGCATATTTCATCCGACCAATAAAAGAAGTGTTTTTAATACAAAAAAAAGTCAACCTTCAAATAATTATGTTCAGTTCTGCACTCAATACTTGGTCAGGAAACCTTTTACAGATTCTTGTGTCTCTCAACTTTCTCTTCACAATATCCCACAGATTCTCTATGGGGTTCAGGTCAGGAGAGTTGGCAGGCCAATTGAGCACAGTAATACCATGGTCAGTAAACCATTTACCAGTGGTTTTGGCACTGTGAGCAGGTGCCAGGTCGTGCTGAAAAATGAAATCTTCATCTCCATAAAGCTTTTCAGCAGATGGAAGCATGAAGTGCTCCAAAATCTCCTGATAGCTAGCTGCATTGAGCCTGCCCTTAATAAAACACAGTGGACCAACACCAGCAGCTGACATGGCACCCCAGACCATCACTGACTGTGGGTACTTGACACTGGACTTCAGGCATTTTGGCATTTCCCTCTCCCCAGTCTTCCTCCAGACTCTGGCACCTTGATTTCCGAATGACAAGCAAAATTTGCGACCTGTAGCCCATTTCCTGCACACGCCTGTACACGGTGGCTCTGGATGTTTCTACTCCAGACTCAGTCCACTGCTTCCGCAGGTCCCCCAAGGTCTGGAATCGGTCCTTCTCCACAATCTTCCTCAGGGCCCGGTCACCTCTTCTCATTGTGCAGCGTTTTCTGCCACACTTTTTCCTTCCCACAGACTTCCCACTGAGGTGCCTTGATACAGCACTCTGGGAACAGCCTATTTGTTCAGAAATGTCTGTGTCTTACCCTCTTGCTTGAGGGTGTCAATGATGGCCTTCTGGACAGCAGTCAGGTCGGCAGTCTTACCCATGATTGCGGTTTTGAGTAATGAACCAGGCTGGGAGTTTTTAAAAGCCTCAGGAATCTTTTGTAGGTGTTTATAGATAATTAGTTGATTCAGATGATTAGGTTAATAGCTCATTTAGAGAACCTTTTCATGATATGCTAATTTTTTGAGATAGGGATTTTGGGTTTTCATGAGCTGTATGCCACAATCATCAATATTAAAACAATGAAAGGCTTGAACTACTTCAGTTGTGTGTAATGAATCTAAAATATATGAAAGTCTAATGTTTATCAGTACATTACAGAAAATAATGAACTTTATCACAATATGCTAATTTTTTGAGAAGGACCTGTATGTGTTATTTCACAATCTGCAAATGTTGTCCTACAATGTACATATTCAATGCTATGAAAACAAATATACTTAATGTAACAATGTAGTCTGTTATGTGCAAAAAAAAAAAAAAAAAAAAAACCTGTAGGACCACCAAAAAAAAATAAAATAAAAAAATCAATCCGTGGCGACGGTTTTGCAATTTGTCCCCCGCACTCACAAATACTTAAACTGTTCCCTCAGTTTAACAAATCGTGGCCACGGATTAACAAACTGTATGCACAAATTTCCAATCCGTACGCTCAGATACCGTACTGTTTGCATATTTATTCTTAACGTGAAGACTTATTTTGGTGATTTTATTATAAGCTTTTTACCCAGAGTTAGATGCATGCTGCACTGTTAATGTTATTATTAAATAACGCCTATTATTACATTGCATTTAGTTTGAGAGCAAAGTACTGTAATGACAACATAAACTGTACATTATTTGTTTTGCATTGCTTTTTACCTTCTCCTCAAACTCACACTGCATGATTTTCAAAGTCATCGGATCACCATTGTTTTCACACTGTACTATCTGTGGTAGCATTTAGTTGCTGCTGTGTTCACACTGCACAATGAATTGGCGACAGGAGATTACACACTGCATGACTTTACAATAGGACGAATCGCCAACAACTCTGTCTGGTGTGCAAGCTACAGCCAAACGCACACAAGAAGTGATAAGGAAACAACCCAAGATCATGCTGACATTGTGGTCTATAATTCCTCCCCGAACAAACAATAATTAAAAAAAGATGACGTCCTTGTTTAAGATCCCATATGGTCAAAACTGAAATTTCATGGCTTTTTTCATGGTAACTGAGGTCTAGGGGCTATGTAACTACCATATAAGTTTCAAAACAGTCAATCCACAGTAGAATGCACACAGCTTGCATAAAGTAGCTCTGCCTTTTCACCAGCTGCTGTGACGTCCAATCTACTCAGTCACCGCTTTCAGTCACCATCAACCACCATCCCACCCTTCTTTTGCCAAAACATCACGTCCATGCTATTGCTGAACAACAATAACATGAAAACAAGTCGAAAAAACGCTGTTCAGTCGATAGATGTCGAAACTACATCATTACATAGGCTTCCGAACAACATTAATATAAAAGACCATTGGCACGTCAGCTTCAGCATCTTTCACACAGCCATTCCATTAAAGTTTAAAAATGTACATTAAAAATTTTATTTAATTAATAGAAGTTAATTGATAAAGAAAATCTATTTATGACATTATTTTTGACAGCATTATGATTATTTATTAAAACTTCAGACAACAACAATTAGTGCCACGAGGTTATTTGCAACACTATATGTTCTACAAAATAGAGGACTACACACCTTACAGCGCAATATAATGTGGCTTTAGAAGAGGAAAGGTAGGATTAAGAAGTGAGCAAGTGATGAATTAGTATTATAGGTACCAAGCAGATACAGTAACAATAATGGGTGCCCTACCTTATGCAGTCTCCATTGATGGCTAATAAACATTGATACAAGTAGGTTATGGTTAAAGTGGTGAACTTATAAAGTCTTAAATATTTTGTTTTCCCTTCTCAACGCATTATGCATTTACTCACCAATAATGGCTACCTTTTTAATTTGGTCAAGTCTCCAAGTCGAAGGTGCCCAGCAGCAGATGCCGTACCATGGCAGTAGCAGAGGTGGCAAGGCGGGCTGCTCTCCACACTTCTGCCTGGCAAAACACCCCAGAGCCCTTTATAACTTCAATTTGAAAAATTATTTCACATCACAATATTAATTTATTGGCAACTTTTAGAAACTTTTCATGTTTCATACTGATTCTTATGTTTAGCTTCCCAATAGTTAATAGGATTTTATGTATAAATGCAGATTAATGATAATCTGGACATTTGTTTACATGCAGGGTAAAACTGCAACAGTACAAAATAAAAACTGAAAAAAGACGGACATTCAGAGTAAAACAGTGCAAGATAAAAAAAAAAACTGTACAAAACATACATGCAGGGTAAGCATTGGTGGGAGCAATGTCCAAGCAGTGTAGAGAAATATTTCTGTACGGCTTCATTGTTTTGTGCTGTGTAGTATAGTATTGTAATAGCTGATCAGAGTGATCAACTCCCCATGTGCTGGTTGTACGCAGTCACAGGACATGGAAATGTCTTTGTAGTCCATGTACCTTGTAATTTCACCCTCATCTTCACCGCGTCTACTGTAAAGCAGAATGGATGGTACAACATGTAGATACTTCTCGTGTGTCCATCCACTTCACAAATACAAGAGGTCCATCTGAACGGAGCTTGCGTGTCCTGATGTGAGGGGCTGGTGAAGGCAAGGGTGATGCAGACACATTCCTAAAAACAAATAAAAAAAAAATGTTAACCTATACTGTTCAGAGTAAATGGATGTGCAATTAATATGGACGCACAATATATACAGTACAGAGATGACCAAAAATGTATCCACACCTCAACATGAAAAATATACACCTCTCTTCTGTAGGTCACATGACAGCATCAATGATGGTGATAGATAATACTACACACTGCTGCCATAATTCAATTTGAGTTTTAAAAAACACCATCCACTGGACATTACACACATATTGAACACATTCTAAACAATTACATCTTATCAGGTATTTGTAAATACACGCTAAACAAAAGGGATTATATACATTTACACCAAAGAAATATTCATAAGCATCACTTAGCTACATAAGGCAGTATTTTAGCCACCTGCACCTTGCTTGTTTGTGCTAAATAACATTACTGATAGCAGTGTTATAAGCTAACCAAAATGGAGCCAAATACACATTAGCAACCATAATCTAAAGCTATCCAAAACAAGGTGAATATAAACATCTGTAAACTCCATAAGGCATTAGCTTAGCCACCGGGAAATATCATGTTTGTGCTACATGAGGCAGCATGTTAGCATGATTTACCTAAACTATATAAATGGCATTGAAAGCCAATGTGTCACACAAGCTGACAAGAGCTAGCTGTAGTGAGGAAAATATTTACTAATATTAGTTTAATATTATCAGAATAAGAGTTATATAAGACTTAATAACTTACCCAGTGTAGCATGGGTCTATTCTCTGTTCAAAATGCTCCTGTTCGTCGTCGGAGTCACACAGTCTTCTTCTGAGGTAAATGTAAACTTTCCAGAACATTCTGAAGAGTTTCCTCGGATGTGTAAGCGCGTGTCATCTTCCAAAACGTGCTGAAAACTCACTGAATCGGACTATTTTCAAACCTGTCTTTCTGTGTTCGTTTTTTCATGCCGGGGTCCGGGGGCGTGGTCTAGTATGTAAATTACCCGGACTGATTTCCGTGTGATTGGCGTGTGGGCGTGTCCTGCCTCGGGTCATTAGCATATAACTGTGACAGAAATTCTGTGCCTCTCTTTGGTTTCATACGGATTACATAAACTGAGAATATTTGTTTTCAATGTGACTTGCATCATTTAAAAGTAGACACTTTAAGCTTTATATAGATATATTTCTCATTTCAGTTAATTTTAGTGACGTGTTTCAAAAAGATTTTCACGGAGACTGAGGTTTCATATATGTGCATATATCTTCATATACTGTATGTGGCCAATTAGGATTAGTTTTTTGCATTTTTTTTGTTAGTTCTTAGTTATTGCCTTGATAATAGAAAATATGAGCTAGGCATCATGTACAGTATGACAGTTGCCAAAGTGAGATATGAGCTAAAATGACCAGATCCTGCCATAGGGGACATATCTTGTATGTACATATACAGTAGGGCTTATATGTGGATATAAAGAAGCAATACAGGAGACCTATATGGCCTGTATATGCACATATATGCACCTCAATGTTGCCTACATGTGGCATATATACGCATATATGCAGCATATATACGCATATATGCAGCATATATATTATCATATATGTGCATATATACTGCATATAGGTTTCATATATGCGCATATATCCTCATATTTACATTTACATTTAGGCATTTGGCAGACGCTCTTATCCAGAGCGACTTACATTTTTATCTCATTATACATCTGAGCAGTTGAGGGTTAAGGGCCTTGCTCAAGGGCCCAACAGTGGCAACTTGGTGGTTGTGGGGTTTGAACCTTAGTCCAATGCCTTAACCACTGAGCTACCCCTGGCCCCATATAGGTGCGGTTATATGCGCATATATACGGCATATAGGTTTCATATATGCGCATATATCCTCATATAGGTTCTTTCCATGTGGGGCACGCACACTGCTCTGGGTCAGACACAGACAACGGGAAACAGGAACTAAGGTCTCAAACAAATGCTTCCCAACAGAATACCGTAGGTCGCATCGCCAAAATTCTTTCACCGTGAGTGGCAGGAACTTCCAGACTACAACATATTGAATTCTCATGCCTGTAGAGTGTATTATAATGACGTGGCGACAGTGTAAAAACACCCTCCGATGTTAAATGCGAGCCGAAAATTGAGTACTTTTGAACGGCAAACAGGAATTAAGCTCTCAAGTGAGTAAACTAGACAGCAAGGTAAATACACAAAACTTACCGTCAAATGATTTTTTTCCCTCGATATATATATATATATATATATATATATATATATATATATATATATATATATATATATATTATTATTATTTTTTTTTTAAACACCAAGGCAAATCTCTTGTAGTCAATTTTTGAACCTGTTTTAAACACATACACACATGCATACACATTTTTATAGAAATGCACTTAGTTAATTTAATTTGCCTTACATTGTTGAATGAGGATGGGTTCCACAACCAAAAATCAACATTGATTCAATGTTTGTCTTTTCAACACTGAAAAGCATTGAATTATCAACATTGATTCAACATTATTTAGCATTGAAAAATCAACCTCAACCAAAATGATGATTCTGATGAAATTTCAACATTGAATCAATGTCACCTTGCTATCTGGGGGAGCTGTTTTGCAAAGAATAATGGGAAAAGATTTCAGTCTCTAGATGTGCAAAGCTGGTAGAGACATACCCTAAAAGACTGGCAGCTGTAATTGCAGCAAAAGGTGGTTCTACAAAGTATTGACTCAGGGGGCTGAATAATTACGCACACCCCACTTTTCAGTTATTTATTTGTAAAAAATGTTTGGAATCATTTATGATTTTCGTTCCACTTCTACCGTGTACACCACTTTGTATTGGTCTTTCACGTGGAATTCCAATAAAATTGATTCATGTTTGTGGCTGTAATGTGACAAAATGTGGAAAAGTTCAAGGGGGCCGAATACTTTTGCAAGCCACTGTACAGTATATCCTGATTCAATATAATTCTTTTCAATTTTGTTACAATTGTATGACCTTGAACCTTAAAAATAATGAAAAGTTTAGGCCATTACCAACATTGCCTCCTGTCTTCTCTGCTCATTGATTATTACGACTTTTCTTTCTTTACAGCTAATTGCTAACGACAACACCCCACCTCCAGGCTATGGTTGCCAGTGAGGGGTGTTGTCAGTGTCACAGCGCAAGTCGTCCATCTTTGTAGTGATTTCACAGCTATGACAACAACACTGGGACTCTTCTCCTACCTCATCAAAAACAAATTTATCTATGTCCACCTCCTCGAAGGCCTCATCTCCGTCTGATATCTGGGCGAGCATGAGAGCACGAGTCAGCCTCTTCCGTAGCGAGTAGCCCCGCCATACTGCCTGCAGGGGCAAATGCACAGGTCCATGAATCACACACAAACGTAAATATTGTGTGTTATCCCATTAGAAAGATAAAACATGTTAACCTCTGTTTAATTGCCCCGCTGTCTGCTGTTTGAACTTTCAGTGACTTAAGCAGTATAAGACAAATGGAACACTGGGACACCCTTAAATCTCCATATTCCCCGTGGAATGAGGGGTGGAAGACTTCAGAACAGTGCAGATCAGAATCCAAGCACTCCCACTTTACCAAAGCACTGGAATCTGATTCATCTTTTTTTTTTTACTGTTTCAATCCCTTGGGGACTCATCAACCATGAGTAACAGACAAAATCTGGCTTAGAATGTGAGCAAAGAACAGCCCACTTCCAAATGTACGGTCTCGCTATTCAAAACAAGCCCATGGCAGTAATACTGCAATGAAAATGATTTACTTCTAGTTGTTTAATCACATTCATAAAAAGAGAAATTGAAAGTACTGTACCTTTCAAAAGTGTAAATTGTCACTGTGCAAATTGCATGTCTGATCAGATACTCTTGTGAGCCAAAGCTACTCTTCTGCTTGGTAAGTAACCCATACCTGAATGAGAGTGGCAGCATAGTCTTTATTAAGACATCCAGGCCTGGATTTACACGATTGCAGTTCTTTTTGCAGTCTCAATCTTGCATGAACTTTTGCAGGTGGCCCTAAATCGCCTGTGCGTTTCTTCTGTCTGTGTTCACGCCAGCGGCGCTGGATCACCATAACTGCCACTCTGAATAATAGCAAAGAAAGTCATTAGGCATGACATAAGGCTGAAAGATTATGGGTGACTAAACGTACATCTCTCAAGTCACGAATAATATGAATTTATCAACGGTCTACTGTGGGACAAGGGCAGGCTGAAGATTCTAGGTCATGTGAAAGTGATTTAGAGATGACCGATGGATAATGGAACATTTTTGTTAAAGGAATACCCCAGTGCTTTGAAATAATATAGAAAGTACAGCATCCATGTGATTACAACAGACAATCCTTTTAAAACTTCCTTTACTGAAAAAAGAACAAAAGAGTTTCTTTAAAACTGATATAATTTAAGTCGAAGGACAGTAGCTGAATTTGAGATTTTAACTATTGAACATACTGTATACTCCAACGGTAAAGACAAGAGAGACAGACTGGAATGCCTTTATTAATAAGCTCTTAAGATTTACCCAAAGCACCTGCTGACATCATTAAAAACCTGAAAAGGTATGCATGCTTTATAAATAGTTTGTATTTATTACTTTGCATGTTTCATATAAAATCTAATTGATAGAATTCATAATCTTCCCTAAGACTGCATTTTCAGTTCCAAACACATTTTCTGTGGTAAATGCGAATAAAATAAACAGATGATGAACAGAGAATCTACTTAAGTATTCCTTTGTGTCTAAACCATTTACAGTACATAGCTGTTTGCCTAGTAAAAAGGACTCTAAAAATACTTATCACTCACGTTTTGAGGTCCATCCTGGATTGTTGGTGGGCATAATATTTGCTGTGTCTGTCTTCACCTGGTTGTGTATTGCTAAATTTCCGGGTAGGACTCAAACATCTACCTCCACAACCAGCATTATGGTCACCAGATGGAGACCGGGATTGGTGGGTAATATTTGGTGCTTGCCAGCTCAGAGACTTGTGCTCTTCTGGTTGCTGGTCTTTGACCGCAGCACTTTCATCCTGTGCTAAATCGCATTCAGATAATTCCTGAAGGTGGCTGGAGGGTTTCAGGTTCACAGGTTCTTGCGTGGCTGTCTCGTAGACCCTGCTGTCTCCATACTCATGATCGTAGCGTTGTTGTTCGGCCAACTGAAAGAGCTCAGCAGTGTGTTTACCAACCAGGAGTTGAGCATGCAGTGCAGATGGGGATGAGCTGTACAGCACATAAACACACTCATCAAACTTTCCACAATGAAAAGGATAAGGTGAACAACAACAGACTGTGTACGAAGAAAAAAACAGCAGTGAGCAACTAAATGGCTTCTAATAGGAATGTAGTCAAATATCAACACATTATTCAGAATAAATAAATAATATGTTCTAAATAGGTAGACAGTAAATGCAAATATGAATAAAATGTGGACTATTGTTGTTTTTCATTTTTGCAAGTTTCCAGTTGAGACTCTGTGACTAGGATGCAACAAAAAAGTTGCATGGATTTTTTTTTTCTCAAATGCAAGATTATTTTTGATTAAAAATTTTTTTATTGAAATAAGAAACATTTAAATCATATTCTTTTAATTAAGAAATTATATTTATATTTTTTTTGAATAAAATAAATAAACACATTATTGATTAGGCAATACTCACATCATATTTAAATCTGAATACCTCAAACACAACACAGATGCTCAACCAAACATATTTCTTATACTGTATATGTAAAATAAAATTTGAATGAATGAATAAATTAACAGATTATAGCTTTAATTTGCTTATTTGTTTACTGAAATTGAAACCAGAGATATTCCGTTACTGTTGCTGTTATTATTGTTATTTATAACTGAAACTATTTTGGAGTGTGGAAACAAGAATCTGCTAATGAATCTTTCAGACTAACAGTCCTTACAATAATATTACAATAATATTTTGTTTTACAAACTAACTGCATATATAAACCACCTTAAACCTGTCAATTAACTATCCATTTTGAGTCTTTTAAACTATTAAAATCTAGAAAAAAGCTAATCTTAAAATCTATTAAAATAAAAAAATTTAAATAAAGATTTTAGCTGACTGCATACTTTGGGGCAGCTGTTGCTGAAAGTCTCAGTCTCGTATAAAGAGACATTTCATGATGTGGATTAAATGTGTACAAAGGCATCTCAATCTCACGCTAATTATTCTATTAGCAACGGCTGCTTCTCCCTGTCTAATCCTGCCCTCTGAGCTCTCTGTATCCTCTGGGGACATACAGATCCCCTGCTATTTCAATCCTCAGACAGGGCACAGGGGCGTTTGGACACACACACATGCACACACATGCACTATTGTAGTAAAAGTCCCAGAATAGTAAAATTAACAGACATAGTTAAAAGTGCTGTTAGAAATATAGTGAGTGTTTTGTTAAATAAATGATTGAATCATTGAACAAATTCATATCAGCTCAATTTCACCTGCTATAATAAAAAATAACCAATAAGTAATATAGCAGAAAATAAATAACAAGTAAATTGTCAGGCTTTTGTAGAGACTCTGATACTGATATCTTTAACAGCTTCCAGAAAACAAAGGCAGAAATCAGGATGAATACACCATTTACTGCTGGAGAATTGAAAATGTCTGTTGGCAAATCAAAGGCACAAAGGCCACAATGATGACCCAGTGTGGGTGTTCTGTTAGACAGCATTTCCTCTGGTCACTTTGTGCCCGCTCGGCAACCCAGTGCTACAACATCGCCCAGTCAAACGGTGGACTCTTCACCTTCCCCGGGGTGAGCTGGGGATTGACACCAGGTCGGGTCAGATGTTAATTGGCTGCGGTTGTCCATGTAGCAACCAAAAAGAGGCTTTGTGTAATATGCAGAGTGCAAAGCAAAGGGATTGGTCAGGCTTTCACAGGTCTTTGCAGTTATTTAAAGGCATATGTTTGATCGGGGCAGATTATTATATACTTTTTTTGATGAAGTCAGAAAATATACTGTGTTAGTCTCATGATCGCACAGAATCACACCAGTCACACCAGTCTCACAGACACATCGCAAATGGCTGTTGCTCACTGGGCTTAATCATTCCGTAAAGAACAATTCACCACTAAATAAATAAACAGATGCACTTACTGTATATTTCTTAGTATAATCTACCTTCAAGATGATTGGCATGATTAATTCTAATATAAACTATAACTTACTACTGCAAAACTTTCAGACATACCTCAGTGTTACAATGTGTAGATTTATTCACTGTATAATCCATAATTATTTCCGTATATTCTAGACGGAACAAAATTCGCTAAATAGTATTTATTAATAATAATGAGTGTTTTTAAAAAAATTGTGGATGGTAGAATGCAGTTTTCAGCGCTCTAAAAATATAATTTTCTGCCACCGCTACCTTAATATTAAGCTACCTTAATATTAATATATAAGCACTATGAGAAGTCAAACAACTTTAATGAGCATGTCAATATGACTGTCACGAATACTGAGAACTGATGGCTGACAGAACAAACCCTACTTACGAAAATACAAATGAAAAAACAAATGAAAGATCTGTATTTGTATAGTTACCTTTAAATCCATCTTGGATTTGAAATAAAAAAAATAGATAAAATTTCATATAAGGAAAAATGCATGTGGTCCCGGATCTTTGGTCCACCCTGTATCATTCTATGCATTTTGGTCTCCAGCTTAAAATTAATAATTAGTTACAAGCTGGATAAAGTTTTGACACAACTACTAATATTTTTTTTTTATTTCCCACTTGTGGGACTAATAAAGGTTTATCTTATCTTATACCAGTGGTTCTCAAAGTGTGGAACCAACTCAAAGATTCCCCACTAGTGGGAAATACAGACATGACAGGTGGGGCGAAATGAACGGGAGGAAATTAGTGGAAAATAATAGGAAAGTACCTATTCTAATTCATGCTTTTCGTTATTGATAATGAAGAGCGTACTCTAAAAACTAAACAACCACACACAAATAAATGGATCATTAATACAAGTAAATTTAAAATAACATCAGTTGTGGGCCGGGAGAAAAAGTGGAATCATAGTGCAACAATAATGGTTTAACGTCGGACCAACTTGAGCAACGCTGCGCGACTCTGAAAGAAATAGACCGCGCCGACCATCAAAATACATTTTACCCCGCTGGGATGCGCACGTGCAAACCAGGCATGGCAAGGCGGAAACAATATTAAACAGTTGTGACATTTTAAATAAATTGTTTTTAAATAAAAAACAGTGGTTCGCGCAGGTTTGTGATTCGAGCGGCGCTTCTAAAGTTGGTCCGCACTGCGTGATCCTGCGCGAATAAACCGGATCATCTCTGCGCTATCCAGATAGTCGCGCTGCGCTGTCCACTGGGCCGCGCAGATATTTGTGGTTCAATCGGGTGCCGCGGTTTCGTCCCACTTTTGATGTGTTTGGCTTCACATACACTTCGACAATGGAAGAAGACGGTGCAGCAGCAGTGAGTTTGCTTACATGTGACAAAACCAACAACGAGGAGATTGTAAAGAAAAAAGGTGCATCGTCTGTGGTGTGGAATTGGTTTGGGTATAAGAAAAGTGATACGAATGAGATGAACGTGATTTGGAAGGTACACAAGTGCACTGTTTTAACAAGTGGTGGAAACACGTCAAACCTTTTCTATCATCTGAAATCCAAGCATCCAAACGAATATGGCCAAAGTAAAAAAAATGCGGCAAACCTCAGCAATTCACAGTTTAAATAAAATTACATTATGTAAAACAGTTTCTTTGTGTTTGAATTTTTATTTATGCATTTTCAGATACAAATTGCTATATTGTGATATACTGTATATCGCTATCGAGGTAGAAAATAGCTTCTACCGTGATAGAAGATTTTGGTTATATCGCTCACCACTAATGAAGCCTATCTTGAGCTTGGATTCATGGTGGGGATGGTTGGGGCAGAAGAGAGACACATGTGTGTTTTGTATCTTATACCGCTGGCAGCAGACCGCATGAGACCCAACAAATTAGGAAGACACTTGGAGACAACACACTCCAGTCACGTTAATAATCCACTAGACTTTTTTCAAAGAAAGCTGGCAGAATACAGACAGCAGGAGAATCGCACAGTAAAATCTGAATCAGTGGACAGCAAAGCACAAATGGCTTCATTCAAAGTTGCATACAGAATTGGCCAGTGCAAAAAAAACTACAAACGATTGCTGAGCAGCTAATAAACATGGGGTCAATTATGCAAAGATAAGTGACAACGTAAGCCTTTTATAACAATTGCACGTGTATTTTATCTGTTTTGAACTTGGTGTTATTTGATCTCATTGGTTTAGAAATTGATATTTCAGTATAACAGTAAACTTGGCCGATTTCGTTATCATTTTGTTGACAAGTGGGGCTTGAAAATTCACCCACCCCCTTAAGTGGGGAATGACAGAAAATGTTTGAGAACCACTGTCTTATACAATGTCAATAAACATATACTGAGAGCCTTATAGTCCCATTTTCTTAACCAAGATTGAACCCTTGCATGCGCAACTTCACAGCTGGGTAACAATACAAACTCCCTGACACGGGTTAATAGGCTGATCATTATTCACTAGCATCTGAAATTAGAGAATAAATAAATTGCAGTGCAGATATCTATAGCATAATTTTTCTTACTTTCTCTCTCCTCTAAATGCATCATCTGTCAGTCACCATGCAGTCAGGATTATTTCATGCTTAATGTTGGGGCATGATGCTGTCTGCTTTATTCAGACCAGCTGAAAATAACTAGTACAGTAGAAATGCGTTCCTAATGTTGGCCTAATAATTAGCCCTAACTATGACTAAAGCAATGGTGACATTTGCATTTGGAGTTATTTTTAATTTCTGTTTTCATTTTTTTTTCCACATACTGTACCTTCTATCAATGTACTAAATAATATGTGAAAACACTTCTGCAACCAGGTGCCAATTGCCTACTATTTAGTTTGCAAGTTGTGACATAGCCTGTTTACAAGTTGAGCTAATCGCAGTAAGTTATTCAAATAATGTCTTGATGTTCGATGTAAATCTGTGATTTGAAATGCTTTTTTTTGTCATTGCTGAACTAAAGAAAACATATGAGGTAGAAATTTCAGCTAAACGTCTTTAAAGTAATAAATATAGTCAGAAATGTCCTTACGGTAATAATAAGGGGTTTCTAACTGCGCTCCTGGGAGCCTCCTCCCCTGCACAGTTTGTTTTCCCTGGCCTCAACACACTCGGTCCAAACCAATAAGGGATTAATGATGAGCTAATCATTGAATTGGGTGTGCTGCATTAGAAGAACATTTGTGCATGAAGTCTCCAGGACTAGAGTTAAACTAGCGCTGTCTAAAATTACAGTTTACTCGTATAGTTTCGTCCAAGAAAATTAAAACCGTTATGAGAAACTGTAATAATTGTTTAGAGGAAAAGTTTTGAGACCATTACAATACTTTTTCCTGTTTAAAGATAATGATTAATTATGTAATAATCTTTATCTTTAAACAGGAAAAAGAATTAAACTATACGAAAATCACAGGCATTTATAGAAAATGTAGTTGGGAGAAAATATCATGTCTTCATATAATGACATTTGGGTCTTAAGCTGTTAAACTGATATTTCTGTTATGATTTCTGTCATGAACTGAAATCATTACGGTTTTCAACGCAAAATATGCAAAATCGACTTAATTATCAGTCTTGCTGCTAGTGCTAGTCTCCTACCTGATCGCCATTCCGTGTCTCTGTAGTACTGAATCAATCTGTTCTTGGTGCGCCTGGCACAGGGCCTGGAAGCTCCACAGCTGTGTTGAGTCTGCAGAGAGTGTTCGTGAGGCGCCGGTTTGCTCTCCGTTCAGCTTTATCAAGCTTGGATTTACTGCCAGAACAGAAGACCTGAATAAAAAAGTCAGCAAATCAAGTTCATTCACATGATCAAACAAATGACACTGTAAAAGTGACACAAGCAAGTGAGAAATGATTTGAATACGATTTGTCGGCATACACAGAAACAGGATAAAAATGAAATGAATTAGGATATTAACAGGATATAAATAAATTAACTTCACAGCTTAAGAATTACAATTAAAAGAAAAATGACTTTTGCTGTAAATGCTGACTCTACAGTATGTATGAAAATATAATGTAACTTCATTTAGCATTTAGAGGATCAGGGGACAATATACTTCAAATCTTTCATATCTTGCTTTCTCTCTCTCTCTCTTCCCTTTCACTGGAGAATATTTACATTGAACACATGAAATCAGTTAAGAAATGGAGATGAAATGTTTAATGAGTTTGACATTTCAGACCCAGGAGAGTCCGCAGGCTGTCTGCGTGCAGGGCAAAGAGCTTTATTCAAAGTCGGCTCCTCGCGGAGAGAAACGGTGATGACACTTTGGAATTAGAAGTGAAAGGGGCTCTGTTGGCCTCAATCCAGTGACAAGGCTGCCAATCAAGTTGAGTCCATTTTCCTTCCCTTCTCAAAATCATACAACGTCAGACTCAGAAGTGGTTTGGGCTGTGACAACATTTGTATCGATGTGCTTGTGTATATACATGAATGTGTGTGTATGGGGAAGAGAAATTGATATATACTTAGAAAACCTGCAACGCCATATTATTTACTTCATGCCCAGTATAAAGTTACTTAATAGTAAACTGCAACTTTGTAAGATTTGGTTTCAGTATACTTAGTAAAGGAGTTAAATTATGATTACTGCGGAATGGAATATACAGTACATAGGACTTAAATAGCACCCTGTAACTGGAATGGATGTCAGCACAACTTCACTAATGAATTGAGGATTCAGCAGATTCTCGCTGCAATAGTGTGCTTAAGCTCGCAGTTCCATCCATATATCACTTAGTGAAAACTTCCCTGCAAACACAAGCTCATGAAGCAGCGAGATTTATAGAGGTAAAATCCCTCTCCGCTTTCTCTGCTCCTGCTTACGATATCCTTTGGCACTTTAATTTTGCTGCTGTTATTATTGGCCAGGGATTAAAAAACCAGAGGACAGCAGTGAAAACAGAGAGTGTAATATCATTGTTGGCACTGAGGTTTAGACAAAGTTCATCCCAATACTGAGCACGACCTGAGTGAATTCCACACACCACCTACGCAAAACATGCAGAGAGAATTTTGATTGAGATCCTTATCTAAAGGTCCAAAATAGTACACAAACATGTTCTTAAAAAGTGGTTAGAATTATATAGTACACTCTCTGCAACTTGCAAATATCTCCTTTGAATCAGTTATTCAGGAGTAGGAGTAGTGGTTCAGGTGTTGGCCTGCTGACGAAGAGATCCCCGGTCCGAGTCCCGATGCCACCGGGCGCCCGTGTTGAGCCCTTGAGCAAGGTCATTCACCCCTAAGTGATCAGATACAGTACGATCATGCATTGGGCTGGCAACCTGACCCTGTAAGTAACCACCATAGAGTGGTGGGGTGGGGTGTATCCATCGCCAGAGGGGGCACGTAGGCAGACCCTCTCACCAATATTTGTTATTTATGCGATTATACATAAATTCCACATATCAAATTAAATAATATATCCCTCAATATATTAAGAAGATAGTTCAAATCAAACCATGATTATTGATTGCAACTGAGAGTAAAAACTGCTTTTATTTCTCTATATAATCCCCTACACAAATGCACTTATCTCAGTATTTCACTATTGCTTGGATACCATCAAGATAAAAAAATTTCTTAGTGCATCATAGACATGATTGGACTGCCTGCAATGGGCTCAGAGCCACCTCGGCTGAAATCGTCATTCACAGACGTACAATACGGCCTTCTTTAAAATATGTGCACCATCCAAATTTGACTGCGGCTAAGAGACTCATCACCATACTGTGTTTGAAGTCCTCTATAAACGTCAACCGGTTTTACACAGAAATTCTGGTTTGGCTTGAACCCCCTCAAAGATAAAACATAGAGACAACCTCTAACCTATTTTGCAAAAAATTTGTTTTTTTTATTGAAATACGTTGTTGTAAAAGTATACTACAAAGTTACTTTGTATAGAACTTAACTATGGATTTTCCATTTAAGCTTTATTAAATTTATCACCGTTGTGATCCGCCACTTTGAAACTAAATGTCTCACTTTATCCACACTTTTCAATTTTATCATTCACATCCTTCTGTTTACGTCCATGTAAAACATAACTTTTCATGTAGAGCTGACATGCATTTGCTTCACAAATATTCTTCTGCTGAGTAAATATTTTAAGAATTACAAGCACTTAAGTCCACGTGCAGATAGAAGTCACCGAGTAATCCAATAACTGACACGCTGATACACTAGCTAGCCAAGTGATCCTGTCCGGAAACTCTGTGTTAACGTGGAATGTTTATTCTCCTCGCCTTGCCTGATCCATCTAGAGCCGCGTGTCTGCATTCATATTTAAAATATGTACTCTGGGACACACTTAAAATGTTAGTATCTTTTGCTGGAATGTGCACATAGCTGTCTGCCAATCCAAGACAAAAGTTTCTATTACAACAGCAGGTGGTGTTTTAATTCTCAATTATTATCTTCACCATAAGAATGTTGAGTTGATGTGTGTAGGCGGTACTATGTACTATGAGAACATGCAGTATCTAGCTTACCTCCAGGTATTGTCCTGCTCTACAGGATTGTCAGATATGCTAAGCTCCTGAAGATGACTGCATCCCTGAAGACTCATAGAAATGTTGCTCAGTTCTAGAAGAGAGGTAAAGGTGTTTGCATTCATCTTCCTTACAGTAGAGATAATTATTCCATATCCTATTATGGACATGCAATTAAATATAGAGAGCTATTAACAGATTGTGGGATTTAATGAATCACTTCCTGACACCAAAGCAAGAAATAAAGAAATGCATGATTAGCATTAATCTGCAAAAAATAATAATAATAAATAGGTCAATGAGGCCATGACATGCCACATTCTCCCATTACAAATAGTTAAATAATTTTATTCACAATTATTACAATTACAATACAATTATTCCTAAAACACTTGTTGATTCCATACATAGAATGGACAATAAAAAGTTGACAACAAGCTACTTATAGGGAATCATTTACAGGAACAGATAAAGCTATAAAGTAAGATAAATAAAAGCTTACATCCAATATTGTGAATACTTTTAAATGTCTTTTTTTTTTTTTTTTATAAATGGCAATATGTAAAAGGAAAAGCGGATGTCCTGTTTTTGGACAATAATAATTTTCAAACAAATGAGAAGTGTATTATTTTTTTATGAATAAATGTTCTTGATTTATTAAAGAACTACTATAATACTGTTGTCCATTCATGGTTCCACTAAATGTTGTGGGTTTAAAAACGTATGTTATAACATAATGTAACAATTTAATAATATAGCTACTGTATATTCATTCTCGTACCAGGGTGTCTTTCTTCCTTTCTTTAAAGTAAGAGCAAAGAAAATAAATCATGGTACCCTATGGTTGAAAACCGTTCCTTATATACAGTATATATTTTTTGTTTTGTCTGTGACAGTTATAGAGATATACTGTACAGTATATCCCCCTTTACAAAATCACTTCAGAGACAGGAATGCACTTTTCAATTCCTTTATTATTGTGCATATATAAATCCATCCCTTAGCTGTTCCAATTAAAATATTAACGTATTAGAACAAACTCATTACTATATTTCGGCGCTGTGTCTGGGGGTAGAGTTGTACTCAATTCAATTTTATTCATGAGATCAGTCAACACCCTATAAGCATTTATATTTAAGAATGTAACAGTGTTGTGAAATGAACTTTTACCTACATAATGTAATTTGTGTAACTGTTTTCCTACCTGAAAGACAATTGTGACTAACATTAAATGTCTTCAGTGAGAGCAAGTCCATGAGAAGTGGTAGCTGAGTGATACTGAGAAAGAAACAACCAAACAGTCAGTGTGATGAAAGTGAGGAAAAGGAAATTAAAATGAAATAATCACATAAGCCAGACATCATTTACTCCACAGGTACAAAGCACCCACCTGTTCTGCGGCACAGACAGACAGCGCAGCAGAGGCAGCCAGCAGCTATCTAGGCCATGCAGAGAGCCGATGCTGTTATCATCCAGATATAGCTCCCTCAACAGGACGTGGTTTTCAAGCACAGGCAACTACGCCAGAGACAGAAAAATCAGTATAAAGCCAAACTGCCAAAATACCATCCTGCCCATGTCAGGCATTAAATGTCCCATGAGCTGAAGAACACAAGCCTCACCCTAAATATGAAACCACAATACCACATTTCTGAGCACTGAGCCTGACTGGCAGTGGAAATTGAATTAAAGTGACGGCAGACGCTAACAGGAGGTGAATGGATGAGTCGTTTTTAATGTGAGGATGATGTAAACAATAGCTGTCATCAGTAGAGCTCTGTCTTTCCTCAGACCCTACTCTGGTGATTAAAAGGACATAATGTGTACATATACATCATCTTATTCTGGAAAACGTAGAACTCTAAACAAAGCTCCTTCATGTGGTTGTTCGCCTCATTTTAATTAACTGAGACACAAAAAAAACACAGTAAAAACAAAAATTACATCAGTTAAAAGGCAATACGGAATAATGAGATGTCACTAAATATTACTCCTTGTATTGAACTTACTTGTGAGAAAGACGTCCCTGATTTTCTGACTTTATTGTGAGATTTGCAATATATCCCAGTATGATTATGTCTCATTATTATTTAAGGAATACAATCTGCTTTTTTTCTTTACATTGGTCTGAAGCAAGTTTTAATCATTTGTAGGTCATGAGAGTGTGGGAAACGACTTGTTTTTAAAGGCCCACAGTGAACAGGGGCCAAACATCCATTCTGAGACATTGTGCGAGACAGCAGAGTGAGGCATTAACATCAGAACATAAACAGAGCATTGTTTAATGTGCATCAAAGGCTGCAATATGACCATAATAATGTTAAGTCAAGTGCAGTATAAAAATTAGAAATATGCAGTATTTAATGTCATACTGTATTTTTTTTCCTTGAAAAATCTATTTGGCCTTTTTCGGTTTTAATTTAATTTGTAATGTAATCTACCATATTTTGAATGAACTATTCTTCATGTTTTGGAACTGAGATTTTGTGGGACCAAAATAAATAAATAAATAAATAACTAGTCAGTAGCACAGGCATGCTGAAGCACATGGTCACATACAGTATAAGGCTCACATGACAAAGAAAAGCCACCTTTGTTAACACTCATTTATTGTATACAGCACTTTGTGTTTGTACCTTGCATTTACCTTCAATAAGTATAGTAAATTTGCATTATATTGCTGACTTTATTCAGAGCCATTTACAACCAAGACAGAATACAAATGAGCAGTAATAGTATTGCTCATGGACCAAACCACAGCTTCTTTGAAGTGCCAGGATTTGATTTGAACTCGCAGCTTTCCGATTAGCCAAGCCCAAAGCCTTACCCTGTGGGCCACGATGGGTCTTATCCTGGTCAGGGTTGACGTGGTTGACATTATTAATTTGTATATGTTTTGCTGAACAGAACTAACAGAAATAAGAACTATAATGGGCATTGAAGTCAAACTCGCTCTTATGATGGAATTTCTCCTGAATGAAGGCTGAAAATCGATTGACATTTTCAGAGGACCTCAAGCACAGTACAGTGATAAAGCTCTAAGCCACAGTAAAACATCTGTAAGGTGCAAAAGTTTTAAAGAATACGTCCGTGAATGATGATCCCGGCAGAGGTGACCAGAGCCCACTGCAGTCGTTCCTGTGAACGTTTCGCAAGTGGAACGGTCTCAGGAAAAACGAACTGCTTTGATCACCAAACCAGATGGTGTGATCATCTGTTTTTGCAGGACAATGCACAACCTACTGTAATACTATCAAAACTCCTGGTTTGACTTGAACAGCCATCGTTATATACTGTATATAATAAAACACTCTTCAAAAATATGTCCATCATAGGCCAAGACTGTCTGTGCAGGAGGTGAGAAAAACAAGTTTTCTGTGAAATTATCTCATTGTCTCAACATTATAACTATTGTGCTTGTGTTCATGTTCATTTTCTCGGAATGATTTTAATATGGATAATCTGAGCTCAAAGCGATAACGATTGTGAATGGTTGTTCACCTCTGTCAGGTTGTTTCCTCTCAGGTCCAGTGTGTTGAGCAGTGCACAGTTCTCCAGCCCTTCGACATGGCTGAGGTGGTTATAAGAGCAATCCACATGCAAAAGTGTGAAAGTTTCACTCAGTCCTCTCGTGCTGATCAACTGGTTATGATCAACTGTCAGATGGTGAAGCTTTTTCAGGGTTCCCAAACCACCTAAAAGAAAAATCACCATTCGTACAGAGGAGGACGAGATGAAATCTAGCATCAGTCAAACAGAAATCTGATTTAAAATCTTGAGACCTGAAAGTAGATTTGATTTAAGAACACTTGACCTTTTGCTTATGGAATATTGCTTCATGCTTATTAAATACAGAGACAAAAATGGCTCCAGCTTAAATGTACATGAGCAGATACAGAGAAGGGTAGCGTAATAAGACAATGCTGCCATCTACTGTCACAAAAACAGCAAGCAATCACAGGCAAACACGTCAGGACAGGACATAATGCACTTGTTCATACTGTCCAGTCCTAAGCATTGCATATGACAAATCACCATAACAATTTACCTGTTGAAAGAATTCATTTGTAACTTTAAACATTAAAATAATGCTATTCTTTATTGTTTAAGTCAAACTGGGACTTTTCATTGTGCAGAATAACAGAACACAGTTTTTTTTACATAAGAGTAAAAACTATCTTTATCTCTATTTATACAACAGTTAGTCCCAACCAAGTAATCCGATTGGACGAGAGCCATTCCACGAATGATTATAATAGACAGTAACAGCACTGGGACATTTAAGTACATATTTAAGTACTCCTCTTTTTCCAACTTTTTTTGGTACGGTCCACAGTACTGGAAAGAGGAGAGAGCAGCTACCTGCACACATTTAAAAGCAGGCACAGAAGCACTTTCCACAAGAAAATAAATCTGACAATGTTGTCAACTTAAACCACACTGTCTCCCTAACAGCTGCTTCTAGGTTTTTCCTTTTTGTCTGTGTGTTGTCTTATTTGCGCCTAAGGTGAGCTACAAATCTAACTAGCTTCAAACACAAGGGCTGAATTCCAAAACCCTAACTGTCCAATAAAGGGCACTACTTAGTGTGTAGAATAATTGATTATACCTAGCTGTCAACATATCTGACATTCTAAACATGTGGAAATATAAAGATAAGCTTATGATATTTGCAGGACTGTCCACCATCTCCATGGTTTATTATCCTCATCGTTTGGCTACATATTACCATAAACCATTTAAAACAACTTTCACTAAATGTCAGCAGTGCTGAAATTCAGAAAAAAGCACTTCCTCTTGCTTTATATTGCTTAAATATAATCTATTGCTCCACTAATGCACTTATACCAGTGTTTCACTACTGCTTTAATATTATCAAAGTAAAAAGTTTTCTAAGTACACCAGAGCCATAATCAGGCCCCAGGAACACCTTTAATGTACAAACATGCAGAAATATCTTAGAGTGAGGTCAGGACGTTATGGGTGGATGTGCAATAACTCCAAGTATTTATAGTTATTATAATGTGCAAGTGGTGCAGGGGGCAGAATTTATTTGTCCTGCAAAAACAGAACACAAGTTTATCCCAATTAATGTTCATGGGAACAACTGCAGCAAGCACTGAGCCACCTTCGCTGGGATCATATTTCATGCACATAAGATGTCATTTAAAACGTTTGCACGATTCACGTTTAACTGCAGCTAAGAGTTTCATCACCGTACTGTGCTTGCTTGAAGTCTTCTGTAAATGTGAAATGATTTGATGCCTTCATACCCAAAAACATTTATCACAAGTCCCAGTTTGACTTGAACACCCTTTGTATAATATTCATTTCTATTTTAATTTGGACACAGCACGAAGAAATAGAGGGTAAAACAAATGATAAGCTGAAACTAAATTCTTATTATCTAAGAATTTTGCATATAGACATTTTTCAATTAATACGGTTAGTACTGTTAATTCTACATCATGTTACTCTAAATCAATCTAAGATATATTAAATATGTTAAGATAAAAGAAAATGGCATATGTTATTGGGACAGTGTCTGGGTTAATAAGTGTTTAATTTAGATTAAAATCTAGCAGGAAGTGCTAGAGTCTATTTTTATAATGCACTTGTAATGTAAACAGTTAGTGATGATATCAGCCTTAGTAATGCACTTACTGATGCGGGAAATGATGTTGTGAGATAGCTGAAGCACAGTCAGGTTAACAGCATCATCCAGACCGTGGATGCTCGTTAGCCGGTTTCTTCCCAAAAGCAGGACCTCAAGCCTGGCCAGACCCCCGCAGTCCACATATGTGATACTGTTTTCCTTTATAAAGGACAAAAAGTTTTAAAAGAGACAATGCTTTTGTAACCACAGCAACCGTTTGTGAGCACCATGGTGCAAACCTGTAAGTCAATATGCTGGAGTTGAGTACATTGTTTAAGTCCATCCATGGCCTGAAGTCGGCATCGTCTGAGCGTCAGACTCTGTAGTCTGGTACACTCAGACAGTGTGGAGAGACTGCAGCTGGGAAAATCCTCCAGAGTTACTGAAGTCACCTGGTGTTGTGTTGACAAGAGATTTTACCATTATTTGCAATTTTACTATATACTGTATGTATTCCTGCATTTTATTTTTATTTTTTTGTGTGTGTGTGTCAGGTGTGTTGTGCGATAAAAGAGTATCAGCGAGAATGAAAGGAAAGGTGTACAGTACAGGACAGTGGTGAGACCAGCGATGCTCTACGGCTTAGAGACAGTGGCACTGAAGAAAAGACACAAGGCAGAGCTAGAGGTAGCAGAGCTGAATATGTTGAGGTTCTCTTTGGGAGTGACAAGGATGGATAGGATCAAGAATGAGTTCATCAGAGGGACAACCCATGTTAGATGTTTTGGAGATAAAGACAGATAGGCCAGATTGAGGTGGTTTGGACATGTTCAGAGGTGGTTTGAGATTAGGATTGTTATTCTTACTGATAACAACAAAATAAATATTAATCATAACTAAGGACAGGTTACCTGTTTAAGAGAGCTCCAGGGTCCAGACCTAAGAATAATGTCCACAGGTAAAGGTACCAGGCTGTGTCCTGAGGCTCTCTTATGTTCCCTCCTCCTGGGTGGAGCACTCAGACCGTTCCTCTTACTCTGCGTGGAGAGCTTGGCCCAGGGTGTGCAGTTCATCATCCAGCCTAATCGCTTCTGCTCAGTGCTGTCAGGCAGACATGCGGAGCTGGAGTCAAGCAGAGCACACTGAAGGCCTCTGGTGTCTGTTACACTTTCCATTTCACGTGCACCCACTGTTACGCGGCTGTTCTCACTGGACATAGAGGGCAGGGTTGATACAAGGTGAGAGCTGAGCTGCTCATTCTGTCCATTTGTAGAAGAAAGAGTCTTGGCCAAGAAACTTTTGGAAATATTAACTGACTGAGAAAGACATTCCTGGGATATATCACTGAATTTCACTTCTTTTAACCTTTTTGTAGTTACCCTGTTCTCCTTGTCAGTCTCGGTATCTTCTCTCTGCTCACAGCGTCCTTTAACACTGTCCTCATTTATATGTCCATGAATTTCCTCAGAATTCTGTCTATCATCATTTCTCTTCATTACTAATTGTTCTCCTATTATCTCATTTTTCTTTCTTTGCTCTTTAACCAGTTGCACAGTTTTATTCCCTTTAAGTTGTTCATTTTGCTTTAATCTAATATTTTCTTCCATTCTTTTTTCATTCATAATTTTCTGCTTTTCCTGCTCTTCTTCTTTTCTAATTATTTCAGCCTTTTCCTCTTTCTCCTCTTTTGTCCTCCTCTCCTTAATTTGTTTGTGCTGCTCTTCCTCCATCATTTTTTTCTCATCCCCTGTTCTCTCTGCTTCTTTAATTTCTTTCCTTTCTTTCTCCTCATCCACCTGCACATTCCCCTTTTCCTGCTCCACTACCAAGATTTCCATACTTTTCTGCTTCCCCTCCTTTTTTCTTTTGCTTTCATCCTCAATCCTCTTTGCTTCTTCTACTTTTCTTCTCCTCTCCTCCTCCGCTCTTCTCTCTTTCTCCTTCTCCTCATCCTTTATTTCCATCTCATTCCCAATTTCCTTTGTTTTTTCTTCTGCTTTACTTGTCTTCTCTTTATCATCATGTACTTCTCTTCTTGCTTTTCTTGTTTTCTCCTCATCATCATGTAATTCTCTTCTTACCTCCCTAATTCTCCTGTCTTCCATCATTTCGGGTGATTCCTTCTCATCTTTTCTTTTTATTTCCTCCTCAGTTACATTTCCTTTTTCTTTACTAATCTTTCCCATATGCTGCTGTCCTTCTCTCCTGCTCTCCTCCGGTCTCCTCATGTCTACCCTTTCACATGCTTCCTTTTCCTCTTTTCTTTTTAATTCATTCTCAGTTCTTTTTGCATTTTCCTCTGCTTTATTTTTCTTCATTCTCATTTCTCCCATCCTTTTCTGCTTTTCCTCCTCCCTTCTTTTCTTTTCATCCTCTATCCTCTTTGCTTCTTCTGTTTCTTTTCTTTTCTGCTCCTCCAGCTTGCGCTCTCTCTCCAGACGATGGCGCTCCTGTTCCTTGGCTCTCTCATACTCAGCTCTTCTCCTTTCAGCCTCTTCTCTCTGATGCTGTTGTTCCTGCTCCACCCTCCTTCTCTCCTTCTCCCTCTCCATTTTCACTACTTCCTCCATCTCTCGCCTCCTTTCCCTTTCTTTGCTTTCCTCATGTTTCCTCCTTTCTTCTTCTCTCCTTTTGGTCAGCTCCTTTTCGCTCCATTGACGCACGAGTGCCCCTCTGAAAGCTGCTTGTATCTTTGTGGCTGCTGCAGCACGCCATGCCTCAGTTCTCTTTGCCTCTTTCTGCTGTACTTCCTCAAAAGCTTGCCTTTCCTCCACTATCTGATCTTCTAATCTCTTGATCAGCTCCTGAGACAAATGTATATACCATAATAATGAGAAAATCTATTTAAGCAGTTTGTATAAATATTTAATGCTAAAAAAGTTAGTTAGTAAAATAAAGTTAGTTAAGAAATAAAATCACAACTTTACAATGTAACCGTCATCTGTGGTGAAGACGCTACAATGGCAGAAAACCTATTGACTCTTATAAAGCACTACTGTGAAGACACATTGTTAATCTGTTAATTATAAGACTTAAAGTATGTGTCTTACAAATCCCTGTGAATGAGTTACTATAGAAACAAGAATCTATCAGAATGAACTTTTAGAGCTGGGCTGTTACAGGAAATTTAAAAACACCTTCTGACCAATCAGAGAATTTAAGGGCACTATGGTATACTGTAATTAAGCAATATCACAGCTATCTTCACTTTTGGGTTCCATGGTTAAAAAAATATTCGTTAAACAAAAACCTAGTGCGGCACAATGGCTTAGTGCTTAGCACTGTTGCCTTGCGCCTCCAGGCGCCTCTGTTATATGGTGTTTGCATGCTGTCCCCGTGCCTGGTCGGTTTCCTGGGTACTCCGGTCTCTTCCCACAGTCCAAAGATATGTAGATTAGGCTAATTGGCGTTCCCAAATTTCCCATAGTGTGTGTGGGTGTGTATGTGTGTGTGCCCTGTGATAGAGTGGCACATTGTTCAGTGTATACCCTGCCTCATGCCCTCAAGTCTCATGGGATAGGCTCCAGGCTCCCTGCGACCCTGAATACAGGAGAAGGTGGTATAGCGATGAGTGAGTCAGTGATTGAGTGAGTGAAATGGTGAGATGAGTGAGGGAAATCTAGTGCACTATGGTGTATAATTACTTGTTCCACACACTAAGTAGTGCCCTTGATTAGGGTTTAAAGAGGGATTTGGAATACAGCTTTGTTTTAGATGCTAGTTACCCTTGTAGCTTACTGAAAGTGCACCTGTGACTGGTTTTAAATAGGCAGTTGCTCTCTCCTTAGCACCAGCCTACTTTCACCCATGCTAGTGACTGACAGTTTGTGGAATTAATGGGTATTAAAACACCTGGGACATGGAGTTATACATACTGTATAACTTTAAATGTTCCAGTGTTGTTACCATCCATCATCAGCACTCATGGAAAGCTTCTCATCTAATCAGATAATCGGTCAAAACTGCCACGAGTCACGGTCTGTCAGCCGTCTTTTTCCCAAGCTGTCACTCCCCCACGCGCTCATGTTTTTGTCTAGCCGTCACGTGCGCTCTCACGCCCCCGTTTCCGCCCCGTCTGCTCACCTGTTTCTCATTCCCTGACTGATTACTCCAGCGATTTAAGCATGCGCGGCACGCTGCTCAGATCGCTGGATTATTGTGTGTGTTATACCTCGATTCTCTCGCGTTTTCTTTTCTCTGCCAGTATTAATCTGGTGGTTCCCTTTGGACTTACTAATGCCCCCGGAGTGTTTCAAGCCTTAATCAATGACGTCCTCAGGGATTTCCTCAATTCATTCGTATTCGTCTATCTCGACAATATCCTGATCTTTTCTCACAACCCAGAAGAACACCAACATCATGTCAGGCAGGTGCTGCAGAGACTCCTGGAGAACAACTTGTTCATCAAGGCTGAGAAGTGCGAGTTCCACACTACAGCTACCACGTTCCTCGGATTCACCATCAGCCCCAAGGGCACCGAGATGGAACCTGCTAAACTCGAAGCGGTCACTAGGTGGCCCACCCCTACTTCTCGACATGAACTCCAGAGGTTCTTAGGCTTTGCTAATTTTTATCGTCGGTTTATCCGAGGCTACAGCTCCATCGCCGCCCCTCTAACAGCTCTGACCTCTACCAAAACCCAATACTGCTGGAACTTGGAATCCGAAAAAGCCTTCAACGATCTGAAGAAACGATTCACCTCCGCCCCTATCCTCACCATCCCAGATCAGTCACGGCAGTTCATAGTAGAAGTCGACGCCTCCAGCACCGGAGTAGGAGGCATCCTCTCACAAAGATCCAACCGAGATAATAAGCTGCACCCCTGCTCCTTCTTCTCCCACCGCCTAACCCCTGCTGAGAGCAATTACGGCATCGGAGATCATGAACTCTTAGCCATCAAGTTAGCACTGGAGGAATGGAGACACTGCATCATGACCGTGGTTGATCGGTTCTCTAAAGCTGCTCACTTTATCCCCCTACCAAAACTCCCGTCCGCCAAGGAGACTGCAGAGCTCATGATCAATCACGTATTTAAGCTCCACGGCCTGCCCAAGGACATTGTGTCTGATCGGGGCCCACAGTTCACCTCTCAGTTCTGGAAGGCATTTTGTAAGCTCATTGGAGCCACCCCAAGCCTGTCATCAGGTTTCCACCCTCAATCCAATGAGCAGACGGAGAGGAAGAACCAAGCCCCCGAGGTCGCCCTGAGGTGCATGACCTACTGGGATGTCACCTCGTGGTGCAGATTTCTGCCCTGGGTCGAATACGCCCACAACTCCCTAGTCTCTTCGTCCACTGGGCTGTCCCCCTTCCAGTGCTGCCTGGGCTACCAACCACCCTTGTTCCCCTCTCAGGAAGAGGAGGTCAGCGTCCCCTCTGCCCAAGCCTTCATTCGCCGCTGTAGGAGGACCTGGACCCAAGCCAGAAGGACGCTGCTACGACAAGGCAGAATTTACAAGGAGCAAGCAGACCGTAGATGCTCTCAGGCCACCAAGTACAGGATAGGGCAGAGAGTCATGCTCTCCACCAGGGACCTCCCTCTTAAGACCCTGTCCCGCAAACTCTCACCCCGTTACATCGGCCCCTTCACCATAACCAGGATTGTCAACCCATGCGCGGTCAGACTTTTGCTTCCCTCTACGATGCGACGAATAAATCCCACATTCCACGTGTCCCAGCTACGTCGCCTCATCTCATGCCCATTAAGTCCCCCCACCCTTCCTCCGCCTCCTCCCCGTATCATTGACGGCGGTGAAGCCTACACCGTCCGCCGCCTCCTGACAGCTCGCCGCCGAGGTAGAGGCATTCAGTGCCTGGTGGACTGGGAGGGCTATGGCCCTGAGGAGAGAAGCTGGATCCCCGCCAAGTTCATCCTAGACCCCAAGCTAATCTCAGACTTTCAGAAACGTTTCCCTGAGGCTCCCCGTCCTAACGCCCAGAGGCGTTCGTAAGGGGGGGGGGGGTACTGTCACGAGTCACGGTCTGTCGGCCGTCTTTTTCCCACGCGCTCATGTTTTTGTCTAGCCGTCACGTGCGCTCTCACGCCCCCGTTTCCGCCCCGTCTGCTCACCTGTTTCTCATTCCCTGACTGATTACTCCAGCGATTTAAGCATGCGCGGCGCGCTGCTCAGATCGCTGGATTATTGTGTGTGTTATACCTCGATTCTCTCGCGTTTTCTTTTCTCTGGCTTTCATGTTACGACCTCGCTTAGTTTTTTCTCGTTTTTGAATTTTTGCTTACCGATTTGGATTGTTCGCCTGCCCTTTTGATCTCCCGATTTCGACCCACGCTCTTCCCTTTTGATCTACGGCTCCCGTCTCTCGTCCTTTTGGTTTAATTTTTGCCTCGCTGATTGTCTTCCCGGTTTTGACCTTGCGCTTCCCCTTTTGACTACGGCTCTCGTCTCGTGTTTTTGCTTTGGACGCTTCGCTGACGGACTCACGGCATTCGACCCTTGCTCACGCCCCCGACCACGCCCCCACATCTCTATATAGTCAGTATCCGCACTTGGATTCATATCGTTCTGCCTGCATCCGTGACAAAAACTAACTGTTGTAAAAATAATGATACTTTTACAGTTAGAGACTGTACAATTAAATAACAATTTACTATAATTAATTACTGTAGCCTTTATAATAGCTTCCTGGTAGCTGCCAAAAACATTTACTGCACAATGAAGGGTTAATGAAAAATTATGGTTTTACATTTTATTTATATATGACTTTTTATTACTGAAAAATTCTCTACTGTTACATTATTCATGTCTAGCTTCGTAATTTTATATAACATGGCTGATGAATCATCACTTACAACAGTGTCTGAGATCAGAAGGTCTTGGTTAATTTCTACAACTGCATAGCTTAAACAACAGTGTTGCCTGTAATTAAAATCATGTTTATATTAATGTACTAATAATGCATGGGATTTGCAAGATGGTGGATCCACATAACAGATTTTAAACGCATACAGTATATGTCATTCTGTAATGCTTTCTGAGAAGAGGCATTTTTGTAAGCAGTGTCAGTACATTGTAACCATTAGACATAAAGCCCTCTCTTTTTGTTTTTCAACACAGGACAGAGGGCTTTGCATTTTGTAGTTTTTCTGTACCATTACAGGCTGCATTGTTCTGTCTTATTAAAAAAAGATAAAACAAGAAGCTGGTGAAGGAATTACTATTTATGGCTGTTATAAGTGATAACCAACAGACCAACAGAGAGTGTTAAACTAGCTATTACTAAAAAAACTAAAATTAATCTTGACAAATTACCATTAAAAATTCCTACATAAAAGGGATATACTGTACACTGCCAGACAAATTATTATTCAAAAATAATCAACTTCACTGTGGTACTGGCCTCCTGCTTCACATCAAGCTGCATCACTCACTCACTCACTCACTCACTCATCTTCTATATCGCTTAATCCTGTATCCAGGGTCGCGGGGGGCTGGAGCCAATTCCAGGAGACTTATGGCACAAGGCAGGGTACACCCTGGACAGGGTGCCAATCCATCGCAGGGCACACACACATACACACACTCATTCACAAACTATGGGCAATTTGGGAACACCAATTAATATAATCTATATGTCTTTAGGCTGTGGGAGGAAACCGGAGTACTCGGAGGAAACCCACCAAGGACAGGGAGAACATGCAAACTCTATGCATTATATTTAATGTACATATACTGCAAATTCCGTAAGGTGAAGGTAGAGGAGGCAAAGGCCAAACAAAGAGCATATGAGGACTTGTATTCTAGGCTGGACAGTAAGGAGGGAGAGGTGGATCTGTACAGGTTGGTGAGGCAGAAAGATAGAGATGGGAAGGATGTGCAGCAGGTTAGAGTGATTAAAGATAGAGATGGAAATGTACTGACAGATGCCAGGAGGGTGATGGGAAGGTGGAAGGAGTACTTTGAGGAGTTGATGAATGAGGAAAACGAAAGAGAACAAAGAGTAGAAGAGGTGACTGTTGTGGAGCAGGAAGTAGCAAATATTAGTAAAAGTGAGGTGAGAAGGGCAGTGAAGAGGATGAAGAGAGGAAAGGCTGTTGGTCCTGATGACATACCTGTGGAGGTATGGAAGTGCTTAGGAGAGGTGGCAGTAGAGTTTCTGACTAGTCTGTTTAACAAGATCTTGGAGAGTGAGAGGATTCCAGAAGAATGGAGGAGAAGTGTATTGGTGCCGATTTTTAAGAACAAGGGAGATGTGCAGAGCTGTGACAATTACAGAGGCATAAAGCTAATGAGGCATACAATGAACCTGTGGGAAAGAGTAGTGGAAGCTAGGTTAAGGGCAGAGGTGAGAATTTGTGAGCAGCAATATGGTTTTATGCCTAGAAAGAGTACATCAGATGCAGTATTTGGTTTGAGGATGCTGGTGCAGAAGTACAGAGAAGGTAATAAAAAGTTGCATTGTGTCTTTGTAGATTTAGAGAAAGCGTACGACAGGGTGCCAAGAGAGGAGCTGTGGTGTTGTATGAGGAAGTCTGGAGTGGCAGAGAAGTATGTTAGAGTGGTGCAGGATATGTATGAAAGTTGTAAGACAGTGGTAAGATGTGCTGTAGGTGTGACAGAAGAGTTCAAGGTGGATGTGGGTCTGCATCAAGGATCGGCTCTAAGCCCCTTTTTGTTAGCTATAGTGATGGACAGGATGACAGATGAAGTTAGACAGGAGTCTCCATGGACTATGATGTTTGCAGATGACATTGTGCTTTGTAGCGAGAGCAGGGAACAGGTGGAGGAAAATTTGGAGAGGTGGAGGTACGCTCTGGAAAGCAGAGGAATGAAGGTTAGCCGCAGCAAGACGGAATACATGTGTGTGAATGAGCGGAACCCAAGAGGAACGGTGAGGATACAGGGAGCAGAGGTAAAGAAGGTGCAGGATTTTAAGTACTTAGGGTCAACGGTCGAGAGCAACGGAGAGTGTTCAAAGGAGGTGAAGAGACGAGTACAGGCAGGTTGGAATGGGTGGAGAAAAGTGTCAGGTGTGTTGTGCGATGAAAGAGTATCAGTGAGAATGAAAGGAAAAGTGTACAGGACAGTGGTGAGACCAGCAATGCTCTACGGCTTAGAGACAGTAGCACTGAAGAAAAGACAGGAGGCAGAGTTGGAGGTAGCATAGCTGAAGATGTTGAGGTTCTCTTTGGGAGTGACAAGGATGGATAGGATCAAGAATGAGTTCATCAGAGGGACAACCCATGTTAGATGTTTTGGAGATAAAGTCAGAGAGGCCAGATTGAGGTGGTTTGGACATGTTCAGAGGAGAGAGAGTGAATATATCGGTAGAAGGATGCTGAGGTTGGAACTGCCAGGCAGGAGGTCTAGAGGAAGACCAAAGAGGAGATTTATGGATGCAGTGAGAGAGGACATGAAGTTAGTTGGTGTGAGAGAAGAGGATGCAGAGGATAGGGTTAGATGGAAGCAAATGATTCGCTGTGGCGACCCCTGAAAGGGAACAGCCGAAAGACAAAGAAGATATACTGCAAATTCCCCAGTGTTGACTTAACACTTAGGCTGAATCCCATTTCTACCCCTTACCCCTTCACATAGCCCTACCCCTCCGTTTGGCGCGTTCACGTGAAGGGGTAGGGGTGTCTCATTTCTCTTTTGGTTGGAGGGGGAGGGGGAAGGGGAAGGGCCAGATAGCCCTCCAAACGAAGATTTTTCAGGACCTCACTTCAAACGAAGGGCTAAGCGAAATTTTCAACATGGCTGCTCACTCGAGCAAACAGACCCATAAATGTAAATTTTTGCCATAAATAAAGATTTTTATGACAAGTTTTCATTATATGTATATTACCTCTAGTCTTGTGTTTGTGTTTATGGTGATGTTCTGTAAAGAAATGTTTGCAAAAAAATCGCTAAAGTTTGCTAGCGGCTAGCACCGATTGCACGATATTACAAATATATATTTTATTTTAATATATTTTTATAATTTGTATTATGTATAGGGATGAAATACGGCGCAAAAAAACTTTGGGAGTGAGTAATCTCTCTCTTATTGCAATGTGTGATAAACATCGGCGCATGTCCTTTAACGTAACATTAGGAACTAGTGACAACGTATGATGACGTATAACAGTGTTGTAGTGGTGTCCCATTTCTTAGGGGAAAAATTTAAACCCTTCCCCTTTCCACTTCGTTTCAAGGGACAAGGGGAAGGGGCAAGGGGAAGGGGTAGGGGAAGGGGTAGAAAATAGAAATGGGATTCAGCCTTAGTCCAATAAAATTAACTCCAAAAGTCTTAAATCAACATTGTAAATTTTACTGTATATACAGTACGCAACTCTGTGGACATACACCCAATCCATAGCATTTAATAGTGAAAAAAAAAAAATAATAATAATTTCCCTGCTAACAGAGGCTGCATATTTATGAACGGGTGTTTTTATTCTGCCCAAACTCACCTGCTGTTTGACCATTTCTACTTGAACACTTTGGCTTATTTCACCATCTTCTCCTTCCGCTTTAAAATTTTCAAACTGCAAATATACAGCAAAAAAAAAAGAAAGAAATCAAATGAGTTTTCATAATTAAAAAAAAATTATTATTTCAAATCCTTTACAGATAAACATACTTGATTAGTTGTTTCAGTCCTGCAGATCCTCTCCTTAAACTGCTCATTTCTGTACCTCCTTTTCTCCTCTAATTTCAAACACTGCTCCTTCTCAGCCTCAAGCTCGGCCTGTCTCTGCTCCTCCTCTTTCTTCAGTCGGTCCTCCATTTGTCTCCATTCAAACATGAGCTGTCTTTCAGAATCCTTGTGTGTGTCATATTCAGTGTCTGAGATCAACAAGTACATGCACGTCATTTAAAATACCACTGGTTGATAACTAAAAAAAAAAAAATTTTTATTTTGATTTTGATTTAAGATTCGATTGAAGGCTATAGTATATAATCAAAGTTATCCACTGAATAATGGATGATAGATATATAGATAAATGCATTTCAGTAAATGCAATCTTTAGGCTATTCAAAAAAGACCATCCGCTCTAACTGGTCTCTAAGGTAAAGAAAGTAGAAGTGGAGCATCAGGATGACCCAGACTGGTCTGGTTTTAACATTGGTTTTACAGACAGGCACAGTGGCTCAGTGGGCAGATGTGCCACATCATATTTCCAGGTTATCTGGTTCTTGGTGGAATTTCACATGTTCTCCTTGTGTAAAGAGCAGGTTTCCTGCACGTTCTCTGGTTTCTTTAGTTTTCCCAAACACATGCACATATGTAAATGGACAAATAAAATTTTACCATATGTCAAGTAAGTACTCTAATATGTTTTAAATTCTCATTCTTATTCTCACCCTCTA
Organism: Channallabes apus; assembly: GCA_030522415.1. Taxonomy (NCBI): domain Eukaryota; kingdom Metazoa; phylum Chordata; class Actinopteri; order Siluriformes; family Clariidae; genus Channallabes; species Channallabes apus. The sequence goes on from CM060110.1 coordinate 30,254,291, forward strand.
AAGTCTGTATTCATAAACTTGTTTATTTTGCACCTGTGTGTTGGTAGGCTACTAATTAATGTTTTTTTTTTTGCTTGTGCAGTGATAATAAGGAATCTTATCTTGTAAAAGTGTAAAAGATTGTGTGTATAATGCACTATAATGGAACAGTGTCCCAGTCAGGGTGTATTTCTGTCTAATGTTGAGTCACTATGACTCTGATGAGGAAAAGAACAAATGTTCGATTCAAGTACACTGTATGGCCAAAAGTTTGGGATTGCTGTTGTTGTTGCACAATTACCTAATTCCATATGTGTTGTTGCATACAGTACTTTTGAAATCCGTAGTGTTGTTGTAGAATGTAGAAAATAAATTATTAAACAAAAATAAATAAATTTGCATGTAATCTTTAACTTTTGAGTTGTAGAGAATGTGAACACCTGACCATCACACCCACATATGGTTCTTCTTCAACCTCAAAAGTACACAGATATATAGAATATAACTGTTCTATAGCATTAATATTTCACTTGGAAGAAATATTAATATCAAAAGGTTAAAATCTAAAAGGTTAAAATCTATTCCAGGTCCATAACTTGGCAATCAGCATGAAGTTGAGTCACGTGCTCAGCACACGGACCTCAACCCCAGTGAACAGTTTTGGGATGAACTGGAACTCCAACTACACCCTTGGCCTCCTTGCCAGGCATCAGTGGCAACATTAAGTGGAAAGCTTTTTCAGGAGAGTGAAGGTAATTATAGCAGCAAAAGGTAATTAATTTTGAAATGGGATGGGCAAAAATTATGGTCTGGTGTCCACTTAATTTTTACCCAATAGTGTACTGTGTATAATGTAGTGGATCTGGAGCTTATCTAAATAAACCAAAACACTAAGCTGAAAAACACCACAGGAAAATACAGGATTTTGAATTTTACATCTTGTACTGCCCTTCAATTGACTCTAACCATTTTTCTCTTTGCCAGACTAACTTAGGAGGGCAAAATAATAGTCGTGCAGTTATCATCAATTCTACTGGCATAAGAAATTACAAGTGAAATATCTGTTTTTCTCAATCGCCCAACCTCTAAATTATGCAAACTAACCATTATCTTCATTTGAGTCATAATTTTCACTTGGGGGGCCCAATTGCTCTTCAATTTCAGACATTATCTGTAAAATAGAAAAGAAATATGCATATATCAATTTATTGAATTTTATTTTCTTCAAAATTCCATCATGGAAACACATCAAGGCCACAAATCAGCTACCCTTCCATTCCTCAGAAACAAGTCAATTGTTTTTGTAATCACTTCCACTTTTAAGACGACAACAAGACAATAAACTAGGGCTTACAATTTCCTTCTGTCTTATTGGATCCTCTTCAAAATCAGAGCCTAGTTCATTCAGATGATCAGCATGCTGACTCGCGCAGAACATCTCGTTACACATGATCTCTGCACATAGTATACATTAAAATACTCTTAGTGCAGCTAAAAAATATATAATTTTCTGACCAAATGTAATTAGATCATACCAAGATCATCAATATCTTCAAGGATGAGTTGCTCAAAAGTGTTCACTCTGTTACTTGAGGCTTTAAAGTAGGAGAGCACTGAGTCAGGAAGGTCATTCTCTAGCTGTAGAAAGAGAGTGTGTATGGGAAGGGGGGCAGACAATGAGACAACATTATGTAACAAAAAGTATCTACCTGTAGCTTGCTCATATAGAAGTCACATAAAAATATATAAATCTTTCACTAAATATACTGTAATTAGACATTATGCTACATGTTAAGAAAAGAAACACTCACATACACACACCTTTTCATTAGCTGAACTGAAATCTTCTTCAATGTCTATGTCACTGTCAGAGCCCATGTCAGAGTGATTACCGCTCACCTTCTCCAACTCTTCTTCTATAACTTGTTCAATGTCATGTGCATCCATCCTAATCAGAGAAAAAAATAATTCAAGTCTGTTTACATGGACATAGTTAACACCATCTAGACTTAACATGGAGTACCATATCAACACTTCAGTATCATAAGTAAGGATCATTTTGGTGTAGTAATACTTTATAATGTAAAAATCATAGAATACTAATACTCAATTAGATTATTTGTACAGTCGTCTTCTTTACATTAATAAAATAATTCTAAAAATAAATGTTAAAGATTTTATAATATCTAATAAGCAAGCCTGAGGCATTGGCACAATGATAAACCCCCTAAGATGATATAGGGAAGCAACCGTGCCAGGAACCATGATAAGCACCATGCACAAAGATGCGGTCCTGAGCACCAAAGAAGACAGAAAACAAGAAATGGTCTTGGACTACAACGAGAGGTTGATAACTTAGACAAGGCCACAGCCAAATACAGCTGCCGACACATGACTGCCGGTTGGCCCCTGCTAACTTTCTTCAGCATCATTGCTTTGAGGACATACAAGGCCTTTGTAATAGGGAGTGAAATAAACAAGGACTGGAACAGCAGAAAACAGCAGAAAACTGAGTTGAAGAAGGATTTTGTTAGAGCAACTGGGTTACATGTTGGTAACCCAGAGGATGAATGAATGCACCCTCTGCACATAATGTGTACAGTAGTACATACAATGATGATGATGGTGATGATTATTTTACCAATAATTTTTTTTTTTCTGGGGTCAAATTGACCCTGAACATAATACATGTTGCTATTTTGATAGCAAAAATATTTTTTCATTAAAAAAGCATATAAATTAATTAAAACACCAAAAAGATATCTGTCTCCAATTTAAGGTCAATCAATGATATTTTAAGATTGATCTGCATATTTCTCCATAGTCGCGTAACAGGGATTCTGGATGTATATAATGGTGGTGAGTGGGGGGTATTGTTTAATTTAAAGGGCTATTTAAACTAGTAGTCTACAAATAAAAGTACCTGATACATAAACTTGGGTAACAATTTTAATTATGATAATTTTCTGGAGGCTTAAATTGCAAGCATAAAAGATATTAGTAAGTTTGAATGTAACAGGAGGGTTCAAACCTGGCAGTAATCGACAGTTAAGTCAAAACTTTACAGAATATAAAGCGGTAATTTAGCTCACACTGGAAGCTAAACAAAACAATCACAAACTGCTGGTCATGTACATCAGCTTAAAAATTAATAAAAATCCTTTTTACCCAAACAACAATCACAATTACTGTGCATTATTACAATACATATAAGTACAGAAGTACCTAATGATTAACTTATTCCACTTTACTTTCGACATGCAAGAGGGATTTAACCTTCACATGCAGAACAAAATGTCGTGAGCGACTTGAACATTCTGATGAAAAACACAGCAGAACACCTGACTGTAACTTGGTCCACTTCGTCACTGACAACACGTCATGGCTCTTCGTCTTCTTGTTGTTAAACGGTGGTTTGAATCCAGTGTCTTACATTAAACCAAACGCCACTTGCGTTTCAATCCTTAAACGTATATTTTAATTACAAAATTAAATAAATAACCAAGCACGACGACGGCGGGTCAGCGGCTGCGTCTAGTAACCAGTGGCAACAGTGGACGCGGGTCGATGACGTAATTAGGTGGCGACAGAAACTGTTGCAGAAAAAAAGAGCTGTTGTAATAAAAAACTAGTGATGGCTAGATGAAGCCTAATTTAGACGTCGAGGCTTCCTAGCCAATAGTTTCACAAAATAGTCATTTTATTAAGCTTTATTTATGCAAATACAGTTCAGCAAATAGAGCCTAACTGTAGCATGACAGGTGTATGTGGATGGATGGATGGAGCACCCAAGTTATTTAGCCCTAAATGTTGTGACATTCATAAGCTTATCTGAAACAGTGCCAAAGTATATACATGCTGTAATCACAGCAACAGACGGTTCAACAAAAATATTAGAGTGTCCAATTTACGATATCATTCATTCATTCATCTTCTATACCGCTTTATCCTGTATTTAGGGTCGCGGGGACCTGGAGCCTAACCCAGGAGACTCTGGGCACGAGGCAGGGTACACCCTGGACAGCGTGCCAATCCATCACAGAGCACACACACACTCATTATTTAAAATATCGCTAATCTAAATTAATTTCAAGATATGTAACTTGATAATATATATCTAATACTAAATTATGACTATCCATAATTCCAGTTTGCGATCTCTTCAGTTTAATTCTGACTAGTCAGAATTCCAGTTCAATATCTTTATTATGCTGTTTTGACTAGTTAAAATATAATTTATCATTCATTCATTCATCTTCTATACCGCTTTATCCTGTATTCAGGGTCGCGGGGACCTGGAGCCTATCCCAGGAGACTCAGGGCACGAGGCAGGGTACACCCTGGACAGCGTGCCAATCCATCGCAGAGCACACAGCTATCTAAAAATATATTGTGGATATATTTAATTGAGGGGAGTTGAAGATATCCTAAATTGGAATTGTGACAAGTCGGAATTAAATTGTAGAAATCACAAACAGCAATTATCGATAATCTTAAAGTAGTTGCAGGTATCCAAATTTTAAACTGTGGATATCTACAGCTGAATTAAAGAACACACAGGAACAGGAAAAGGGATGTAATTTGTCCTAGGAAGAGTGACCTTCTGGATATCTGAAATGATGTGGTGATGTTTTTTTTTCCAACTCCTAAACCCTTAATTCAATTTCAATTCAATTTATTTGTATAGGGCTTTTAACAATTGACATTGTCTCAAAACAGCTTTACACAATCAAAAGAATTATTTAAGTTTGTATGGAATGTGAATGTGTATGAATCAAAATGGATTAGGTCGTCCCTGGTGAGCAAGCCGAGGGCGACAGTGGCAAGGAAAAACTCCCTGAGATGGTAATAGGAAGAAACCTTGAGAGGAACCAGACTCAACAGGGAACCCATCCTCATCTGGGTGAAACTGATAGCAGGAAATTATCTGCATTTATACAGCATGTTAGTTGGCAGGCAGTTCAGCTAGTATAATAGTAATTAAGTTGATGTTAATTGATGTTGTTGTGACATGTGGAGTGGCAGGTGTCAGTGACATGCGCACATAGCGGTGACATGTGGAGTGGCATACAGTATGCCCGTGGCACGGAAAGATTTTACTCTTACTGGTTAATATGGAGTCCAGGTAGTTATTGGAGACTCAGGTTGACTTGTAGGAAGACTCAGGTAGACTTGTAGGAAGTTCCAGTCCTGAACTATCGAACTGTCAAATCCCCAGAGAAACAGTTGCCGACACCAGTCGGGCCAGAACCGTCTTCTAGGTAGAGAGACATCAAGTTAACATCAAGTTTTATCAGAAAGAATTTTCTACATCATGTCACAAGCTTTGTCAATATCTATAAAACTACTTCAACTGTTTCCTTAGTAACCTGCAGTCTCTAATTCTGTCTACAGGCAGAATAACCGGATCCATGGTTTTCCTACCCTTCTAGAAACCACTCTGCTATGGAAATAACTTCCATCTAACAATATAAAGTTATTCATTCATTCATCTTCTATACCGCTTTATCCTGTATTTAGGGTCGCGGGGACCTGGAGCCTATCCCAGGAGACTCAGGGCACGAGGCAGGGTACACCCTGGAAAGCGTGCCAAACCATCGCAGAGCGCGCGCACACACACACACACACACACACACACACACACACACACACACAGTATATTAACTTATCAGTTAATTTTTTGACCATTATGGTTTTTGATCCTTAGAATATTAAACTGTCCCATTTTCTGAAAACATTTTTGATAATCATTTGTAAATTGTTTAAAAAAAATTATATTTACACTGGTGATGTTTTTTGTTTTTTTGCTAGACCATTCTTAAATGATGTTAGTGAAAAGAGCGTCTTTAGTGGTGGATAGGAGGATATACGTCTAAATAAGTATTACAGATATCCATAGTTCTTCCTAGTCAGAATGAACATTTCAGATATCCGTAATACTTATTTAGATTGGATATTAAATTTTAAAATGGCTCACCATAGTGCACTGATTAGCATGTAATTGGTGGTGCCATATTGGGACTGTTACTTTCAGAGAAAAAAAAACAACACAGGCCTTGAAGCCTTTATTTGGAACTACCCCTTCTGCTTGACACGAGCTTCGAAAACACATGCAACACCACTCACACTTACCACAATCATTTTCATTTTAGAAGATGACTTAACGGTGGCACAGTGGCATAGTGGTTAGAACTGTGGCCTCGCACCTGCAGTGTCAAGGGTTCAGTTTGCATGTTTTCCCGTGCTTGGTGGGTTTCCTCCGGGTAGTCCGGTTTCCTCCCACAGTCCAAAGACATACATATTAGGTTAATTAGTGTTTCCAAATTGTCAGTAGTATGTGTGTGTGTGTGTGTGTGTGTGTGTGTGTGTGCATGCAGAGGCGTAGCAATAGGCCAGTTTTGGCAATTTAAGGCAATTGTCTGGGGCCCACATTTTGAGAGGGCCCCGACAGCTGACCATCTGAACAATTTGAAATGTCATTATTAAAAACATACACACAACATGGAGCAATATATCTAGAGGGCTCCCTCTCGCTTTACGCTGGATGTGCTTGCTTTTTCTTCGTGATGCATCAGCCGCGGTTTTCAAACTGGCACAGCAGCACTTAATACTAGTTTTTTTTTTTGTTTTTTTTTTTTATGAAAAGGACTTATCCATCTGGCAGCCAAAAGTGGGAAAAAAACAAGAAGAGGAGGAAAAGAGGAAACATGACAGTGGTAAGTTAAGTGATGGCGATAATGATCATTGATGACTTAATGATAATTATATGACAAACCAGTATTTTTGTTGTTGCAGCTTATTTTCGTTTAATAATTTTCTAGATTGTCTAATTTCTAATACGGTTACTAGCTAGGGTTACACGTATTGTAGAAGTAGCATGTATTTTATGCAGGTATTAATAGGTTGCAATAGTTGATAATGTTAATGAGGTGAACATCACCACTTGGCAGGTTTTGGCAGTGAGAGAAGCAACACATAATGGGCAACTCCAAGACAACTGCAAAAAATTGGAAAGATTATTAAATTATATACATTCAGAGGATTTGGTCATGGAGGTCAGGGCTGCTGTCCATACCTTTCCTGATCATGTGTCTACTACTTCAAGAGACATGCTAGACTACATCTACAAGGAGCAACTTCTAGATTTGTATAGAAACCTGAGCATTGCTCTTCATCTGCTACTAACAGTTCCCATCACCATTGCCTCTGATGAGAAAAGCTTTAAAGCTGATAAAAACATACCTCAGGTCAACAATGAACCAAGAGAGGTTGTCAGCACTGGCACTAATTTCAATTGAACTGAACATGTGAAGGTCTTTGAATATGGAGGACATAGTGACAGCATTTGCTGTAGCTAAGGCTCATAAGCACCATTTTTAAGATGACAATCCATTACTGTAAATAAGAAGATTGTTCTGTATCTTTAGGATTTTAGATTAATATTTTGTCAAAGAATATGCACTTTGTTTAAAAAAATTTTTATATTATGTTATATTATGTGTTTTTGACTACTTTTTTATGTTGTATAAATGTATATTTAGGTAACAAAGATATATTAACGAAATAATCTTTCATGAGAAAACATGGGAAGGGCCTCATCTATTCATTTTGCCTGGGGCCCCCACTTCACCTTGGTACGCCTCTATGTGTGTGTGTGTGTGTGTGTGTGTGTGTGTGTGTGTGTGTGTGTGTGTGTGTCCGTCCAGCCTCGTGTCCTAGGTCTGTTCGGATAGGTTCCAGGTCCTTGTGACCTTGTACTGTACAGGTTAAGTGGTACATGAATAAATGAAAAATGCGACGCAAGATGTTGAACGGATTCATTCAAAAGACGATGGCGTTTAAAATACGACGAGAACAAAGCTTTTTATTTTTAAACACGATGGGGAAATAGAACTCCTTGGGAACACAAGGGGAATGAAAACGTTAACGAGATTTATTTACAAAACAGTGCGAATCAAACTTTTATAATAAAAAAAATACACGAGAACAAAAACACTGCCTTGAACAAGGAAAAAGGAAAGAGAGCAAAAGAAACACTGACTTTTTCAGTAACAAGTTTAAATACTTACTTAAAGAGTGTCAGGACACCTTAGAGAGACATAACTTTAAATTAAAATGTTTTGTCTTATTTAATATAAACATCGATTTAGTACATTAGCGCACATGCTCTAGCTAATGCACTACAGGCTATTAGTGATGGGTCGTTCATGAACGATTCGTTCTTTTTTAACGAATCTTTACTGTGACTCAGTAGATCGAGTATCTCAGAGAGTGATTCGTTCATGTTCTACTGTGCGCGCATGCACAAATCATTGCAAAACCCCCGTAGGCTATGTACAGGAAACAGAATCAAGCTATTCTTTCTCAATGATTTTTCTACGCCGAGTCGTTCGTTCTTTTGTCACGTGACTCCCAGAGATGCTATGCGGTACAATAGATTCAAAAGAATGAACGACTCAGACTAGAAGATATAAGAGGTGAGCTGCTCATTCTGTTTATTATAATATGTCCTTAGCTGCATTTTCATATTTTCATTACTGGAACTATAGACAATATGACACTAAAATGATTCAAACTTCCCATCACCTATTCCCATCTATTGCTCAGTGGAGTCCCCGTTGCCATAGAAACAAAAAAAATGTCCAGGGCGGAGTGAGGGTCAAACAAGCTCCTATTCTGTAATGGATTTTTTTTTCTTAAACAGATTCTTTTGCTAATATCACAAGTAGCAACTTGCCAAGTACTAAAAGTACTAAATTTTTTTACTAAATCCAGTGATCAACTCTATCACCGCCACCTAGTGAACTACAGACGACGAACGTTTGATCCTTGGCGCCCCCTTGAGGAGTCTGGAACCCCAGGTTGGTAAACATGCCCTTAAAATAAAATATAAATTACTTTTACAAATCTTTGCCAGAATTTTTCGTGTTTAATTTAAATCAGAGTGATCAATTAGAAGTCATGTCACTATTATTTCTTTATTCCTAGCTCTTCACTTTGCCTCACCTTTAATTAGATGTGAAAAAGTTTTCTTAACCTTTTTCTTTCATTCTTCCAGGTGGCAGACACTTTTTATCATTGCTTTGCTTTTTAAAATAATGTATAATAAATAAATAAAAAACATTTTTAAAATGTCCTGTTAAGCTAATTGTATTGCTGCTTTATCTACACACTCAATTCTCTCTGTTTCTTGATGCTTGATGTTGGAACCATAACTATAACTTGGATTCCTATCTGCTCTAATGATGCATGTATGTATGTAATACTTTATTTAGAATGTTCTATCTGATGCGTTGTGTTGTGATTGCAAACCGGGTAATGTTGTTTTAAAATCCAAGCATATGCCCACCTTCCCTTGTATGCTCTGCTCTACAAAATGTAAAGCTAGAACTACTGGTAATTTCTTCAGCTCTGATATTACAAATGACCTGCTTGTTCATTTTTAAATTAGTAAATATTTTGAAGTGCTTTTTGATTAAAATCTATTTGTCTTTTTATCTTAAACTGCATGTTTCCTGTTTACTTTCTTATCCACAATCTGGCACTTTTAAACTCTGTGGTGGGTTTTAATATCGCACTGATGTTTTGTCAGCTGTCTACCCAAAGCATTCTTTCTTTGTTTTTTTCTCTTTCCCAGCATTCCTGCAGGACTATATTAGATGGGTGACGTTTGTAATGCCCTTTAAGATTATCCCACTAATTTGCTACCAGTTGCTGTCTTATCATGGTTAAATGCATTTCCCTGATCTCAACTCGCAGAGCTCTATGTGGTGAGGTTTGTAATGACCCACTATATATCCTTAACATCTGTGATGGAATTCTGTTTAAGTATTGTCTTAGATGCTGATCTTTGTACTGTTCTTGTTCTTGTTCTCGTTCTTCTTTCGCCTGTTCCCATTAGGGGTCCTCCACCATGGGAGTCCGTATATTTGATTTGGCATAGGTTTTATCCCGGATGGGCTTCATGACCCAACCCTCCCATTTTCATCCAGGCGTGAGACCGGCTCTTAGAGGTACCTTGCAACTCTATTGGCTGGGTTTGGGGGATTGGCTGGAGCGCAAAGCCAGAACTTCACCACTAATGAAGATGATATGCTCAGATACTGATCTACACCAATCAGTCATAACATCAGAGTGAACATAGAGTATCTCCTTATATTGACACCTGTCAAGGGGTGGGATATATTAGTCAGCAATTGAAAAATCAGTTCTTGGAGGTGATGTGTCAGGATTATTAGAAGCAGGAAAAATGTTTAAGTATAAGGACCTGAGAGACTTATACTGTGTGAGAACATCCAAAAAACAGCAGGTCTTTTGCGATGTTCCTGGTTTTGTGAGGTGGTTAGTTTCTACCAAAAAGTCTCCATGGAAGGACATCCAGCAAACAAGTGGGGTTCATGAGCATCAAAAGATTATTAAACCACACAGGATACAAAGAAAAAACTTTTTGAGTCCGTCCCAGAGAAAAGCTGTTGAGCCACAATTTGCTGAAAAAGTTTTTTCCGATTATGATATGAGGGTATCAGAGCTTACAATGCATAGCAGCTTGCTGTGTATGGGGCTGCATAGCCACAAATTGGCCCCTGCTGATGGTCAACTACTAAAACAGGCACCTGAACATCAGAACTGGAACATGCAGCAGTGGTAGGAAGTGGCCTGTTTGATAGATCATGTTTTCTCTTACATCCAGTGGTTGACTGGCAATAGATGGGTGCACTGTTGTGATGCTCTGGTTAATATTCTGCTGCAAGACCTTGGGTTCTTGAATTCATGTGTATGTCCCTTTGACTTGTAATACCTACAAAAAATTGCTGAAGACCACGTATTCCCTGATGGCAGTGGCCTCCTCCAGCAGAACATTTTCTGCACCGCAAGAATCATGATGGTTTGTGGAAAGGGTGCAATTTTCCAAATCTGCATCTGAATGAACATTTATGGAATGTGCTGGACTAAAAAGAGCAATCTGTGAATGTCCCAACTTGCAACTTACAGAACTTAAAGAATCTGCAGCTGGCACCTTGGTGCAACAACATACCTTTAGAAGTTTAATGGAGTCCATGCCTTGATGGTTCAGACTTATTTTGATGCAAGACAGACCTTCAGAATGGACCCATAATCTATAACTGATCTAATCACAGCAATAATATAGGCTGACCATCTTTTGCAGATTTATTTTCCCAATATATACACAGCCCAAGCTAGATTTAAATACTGTATTTTTTTTAACCTCTGGTTCAAATAAACCTCTTATAACTTGCTTATATTATTAAAGTTCCCAACTCCTAAACCCATAACATCAAGTTTTATCAGTAAAACTGTTTCCACATCATGTCACAAGCTTTGTCCATATCCATAAAACTGCTTCCTTAGTAACCTGGAGTCTCTAATTCTACAGGCAGAATAACTTCCAGAAACAACTCTAATATGGAAATTTAGATTAAAACTTCCGTCTAACAATATTTACATTTTTTGACCATTATGGTTTTTGGTCCCTAGAATATTTTCTGAAACATTTTTGATAATCTTTTGTAAATCGTTTCAAATTTCTTTTTTTATACTTACACTGGTGATGTTTTAGTTTTTTTGCTAGACCATTCTTGAATGCTGTTAGTGAAAAGAGAGTCTTTAGTCCAGTCTTTACTCTTTCTTTAAAAAAAAAAAAAAAAAGCATCATGGTGTGCCTCTTACAGTATATTGTTATTTTATTGCAATGAATTTTGACAAATATTTTAGCTAGTGCCTCTTTCCCAGTGTTCTCCAAATTCATTTATTTTTCTTATCACTCCTCATACTGTACCTTTTCTCCAGGTGTTGTTCTTAAATTGTATACTTGAATAAAAGTCTCTCCAGGACTTCCTATTTGCCTTTCTCACATTTGACTTACTTCAATTTGTGCTTTTTTTGTGTTCTATTACATTTTGAAAATTGTGTTGTTTGCATACCTTAAAACTGTTTCTCTGTTTCACAGATTATTTGTATGCAGTTTTTATTTCCTTTTGTTGTTGTACCTTGTAGCTTTTTACCTTTTGATATCATTTTCCTGTTTAATTTTTTACAAAATGGATTTTTCTGATTCTAACGATTCTAACTCTTTGTTAATGTCTAATTCTAATTCCAGCATTTTTTTCTCCCTATTTCTTGCTTCCAGACTGTTTTTCTGCCCCTTTGCTTGTTGTTAATATAATGTCAATATTAATAAATCCTTGTGCCACTTTTCCATTAGTCAAACATATTAACTTCCCATCTGTCCTCCTCTCTGCTATGTGCATTAAAATCACCACTCTGTATTACTATGTCAGTTCATTGCTCCAAGATCTTTCAATTCCAGTTTTCCCCAAGGGTTCTATTAGTTTATTACTATTATTAGTGTTAGTGCCTTTGCCTCTATCCATATTTCTATGTTACAGATTTTTAACCTGTCATCTCTCTAAATTGTGTCTCTTAGTTTAAAAATGTATCACAGCTACTTCCTTTTTCATTTCTAACTGTCTTGTCTTATTATTATGTATATCTACATCTTCAAATGATATTTTGCTTTCAGCCTTAATTAATTACTAATTACTACTAAATAATTTAAATCAGCACGAGCTACTATTTGTATCCATCTTGTCTAATTCTTGATGCTGAAATAACTAAAAAAAAAATTTATCATGTTTATATTTGTATCTTCTTATCTTCTGGATTCCAGAGACATCAGTTTATGTCTCATCTTAGTTTCTTAACTCCTTCAGCATGGGATATTTTTATTCGCTTATTATTAGTGTTATTACGTTTTCAAACTTGTACCTCTCATTTCCGGTATTTCATTGCCTCTGTAAATTACAGTATGTTGTGTATTTCTCTACAGCTACACTTAGGTTAAATTGCTTTCCATTCACCACACAGCAAATTCTGGCCTTTGGAATAAACTCTCTGAGAGTTTATTTCAACTACATTTGAGTGTACAGTACATGCGTGACCATCGAATGAACTCTAGCACAGAGTTAATTTTAACTCTTTTCTGGGAGTTGATTTTTCAACTCTTTTCAGGAGTTTAAACAACTCCTGTGGAGTTTAAAATTTTACTACCATATCGAGTAAAATTTAACTCCTAACTTGAGTTAATTTTAATAATAACTCTTTCCTTTTGTTAAAAAATCCAAAACACTAAAATGGTTTCAGATGAAAATAATTACACACAAAAAACACCATACTGGTTACTATGAATGTCTTACTTTTATTTAACAAAATAAATATATTTAAAAATGCACACTGTATGATGCTTCGTAACAGTCTTCACTTACATTTAGGCATTTGGCAGACGCTCTTATCCAGAGCAACTTACATTTTTATCTCATTACACATCTGAGCAGTTGAGGGTTAAGGGCCTTGCTCAAGGGCCCAACAGTGGCAACTTGGTGGTTGTGGGGTTTGAACCTGGGATCTTCCGAATCGTAGTCCAATGCCTTAACCACTGAGCTACCCCTGGCCACTAAGCTACCACTTAGTAACCACTTAGTAACAGAAAACATTTACCCGTAAAACAGCTGCTATAATAGCAGCTAAACATTTGGGAAATGTGTGATCAAAACGTAATGAAATTGACGGATTAATCCAACAGAATGCATCCAGGTGCAGCAATGACACAGTCGAAACAACACAAGGGGGAGTTGAATTAGTCTCCTCAACAGCCACAAAATGAACACCAAAATATTACACCGCTTCAGAGTAACTCTAAACACCAGCTGTAGTCAAAATTAGAAAATAAACTCCCTAAATTGACCTCTTTTACATTTTTATGTCTAACTCCAGATTATTCAACTCCAGAAATTTGCTGTGCAGGTATGCTCTCCTCCACATCTTACACAGATTTTATTGTTTCTTTGCAAAAAGTGTTCAGTGCTGTGTATCCAAATTCTTGACACTTGCACCCCACCCTCAACACAAAATTTTTTAAACTAAAGGACTTTTAAGGAATTTCCTTATGTTTCACACCACCTTACCCTGAATTTACATCATAATTGACCTGATTGTTTCCCTACTTCCCCCCCTAATTTACCTTACATTTACAGCATTCATCCCTTGTCCAGAGTGATTTACATTTATCTAGTTTATGCAACTGAGCAGATGACGGTTAAAGACCTTTAAGTCAGTGTGTCTGCGCTTGTGTTGATTTGTCAGTCCAGTCCCTGTGTGTATCAGTCAAGTCCCTTTTTGTTGAGGAGACGGATGGATTGTGGAAAAAAACTGTTGCACAGTCTGGATGTGTGTGCCCGAATGCTTCGGTACCTTTTTCCAGATGGCAGGAGTGTGAAGAGTGAATGAGAGGGGTGTGTCTGATCAGCCACAATGCTGGTGGCTTTACGGACGCAGCGTGTGGTGTAGATGTCTTCAATAGAGGTGAGAGAGACCCCGATGATCTTCTCTGCTGTCCTCACTATCCGCTGTAGGGTCTTGCGGTCCGATATGGCACAATTCCCAAAGCAGACAGTTCTAAACTACTAAAGTGACTACAAAGGATTTTTCTAGGTTGCTCTGAATAAGAGTACAGTACATTCTGAGGGCTGTAAATATAAATGTAAAGTATGACTAATCAACTACTATAAAATATGTTTCACAAACATATTCAACCTTATGTACAGTGCTTTTATTCCTTCATTTGTTTTCATATACAGATGGAATGGGATATCCAGTCCATGTCAGCACACCATGTTGGTGAACTGTGGGAAGAAACAGAAGTAGCCAGAGGAAACACACCAAGCACACAGCCTGGAGGCCAGATTTTAACTAATGCCCAGCCCTAGTATTTTCAACAGCTTGTTTACACCTAGTATTGTGAAAGTAAGCTGTTGAACTGAAACTGCCAGAGTTTAAATTCTCAGAATCTTTTCAGTTACCAGAAGTAGTACCAGAGTGACAAGTTCCATGTCTACTAATCAAATTGATATATTTTTTTCAATTTTCACTATCATTGAATATCACCACTATAATTTTTCACATTACTTCTTGCTACACATAGGTTGTACCAAAAGATATATATTTGCTTGTTACATTTTCATTTTTGCTCAATGCTCACTGTGTACATAGTTGAAAAAGCACATGCAGGAAGTCATATGCAAAAAGCTTCTGATGTAACATCAATTCTTAGTGAGATCATATAGTGTGTGGCTTTATACCTTCTCTAGTATTAACCTTTCATGTCACTGATGGTAAAGTAAACTTAATAAAGTGTCCAAAAATGTCTGTCAGAAAAGAAGACTTGATCTTAGAAAGCTGGTACTATGAGGCCCTGTTTGATTTTCCAGCTGGCATCATATTATAAATTATATATAATAGATTATAAATACACAGTATGCCCTGTAATTTTACCTTGCCTTCCCAATCATCTGCACCAATATTGCTTTTTAGGTTTCTTTCTTCTTCAGGTCATCCACACTTCTATGCTGTTAAAATGCAATACAAGACATTTTTATTTTTGAAAAATTAACTTTACATTTGCTTTACTTTACATATGTTTTTGTTGTCAAACATTTCCAACAAGAGCTAAAAAAAATAGTTTTTCATCATTAAAAGTGGAAAGGAGAATAAGAAATAAAGTGAAACAGGAAGCTTTGTTATACAATTAATGGGTTAGAGTGAAGATTTAGGCAGTGAATGTGAGTGTTAAAGTGTCCAGATTTAATACATATACAGAATATGAGAGAAACATTAAGTCTGTGCTTTGTACATTCCCTTTGCTTGAAGGCAATTGTATTGCTAAAAGCTTTTAAAAGCATACTGCAGAGTCCAGTATAATTTACCTGAAATTTGCAAAGAATTTTAAGAAACATAAGAAAGTAAAATGTCAGAATGTTTTTGTTCACTGGTGTAAAGGAGTGATTAATAAGTGTACTGAGCTTTTATAGTTAATTTTATCATTATTATTTTTGTTTATTTTATGAATGGGAGCTGTTTTGATCTTAAGTTTCTGGTTGATCTTGATCCCCTGTTTTGTTTATCTGCTCATACTGGAATGGACTAATTTTCCTAGAAAAGCACTTGTTTGCATGGAAGCTTAATAGACAGAGCTAACATGGCATGCTTCATCTAAAGTGATTTGTTTTTGTAAGATTACTGAATATAAACACACATGTACTATAATATGGAGACAAGCACAAATGCCCAGGATTACATCATATATGTTTTATTTAGTTTGTACTTCTGATTCAATTAAAAAAAAAAAAAAAAAGCAAAAATGGCTTTATAAAATAAAGGTAAAGAAAGTTGTCTTCACAGTGATAACTACATTGTTGAACTTTTCTAAGGAGAGAGTTTGCTTTCCTTTGACACGTAAAACAAAACAAAGCCTAACCGGCTTGAGAAAAGGTTGGTGAGAGTTAAACTTGTGACAGCACCAGGGCATTAGATTACCAGAATCAGGGTCAGGAACGGGCATTAACTATTCAACAGCTGAGCAAAGCAACCTGCCATCTGTGACTCACTAAGTGTTTGTCATCATGAAATGTTTCAAAACAGTCATCAGCATGGCCAGAGAATAATACACAGTATTACTGGGAATCTGCATCTAAAAGATTTTTATAAATCCTTTGTTCACAAGGTAAAATTGATGTTGAAGATACATTTAAATGGAATTTAATTTTTGCCATGTGAGTTCAAATTAATTTCCATGGGGTCAATACAAGGACAGGGGTAGATCGGTGGTTAAGCCGCTGCATGGTCTACAGCACTCCAAGTTGCCACAGATGGGCCCTTGATCAAGGCCCTTAACCCTCAATTGTGCAGATGTATAATGCAAAAAATTCTGCATAGGGGTGTATGCGAAATGCTGTAAATGTATTGTTATTGTTATCAAAGACACCAAGAGAGCACTCTCAGTATCACAATTTTGATATTTCTGAATATAACAATAAAAACATATAAAGTGAATACTTTGAATGACAGGAAACGACCAATACCATAAAATGATTATATTTCCTTTCTGAAATACAGAAATAACAATGTGCATTTGATAAATAAAAAAAAGAAAATCATATTTGTTTAATATTAATGATGATATCAAAAATGATATTGATATGTTTATTATCAGGCTGTAAAATAAACACAGACATACTGTAAGTATAAGAACATCACGCACGCGCCATTTCATATGAAATCCACATGCTCTATGTATTGTAATCACAGGGTAATGCGCGCGCCCCGTTTTGTGCGGGAAGGAGCAGCTAAAATCGGGGGAACTGAGAAGGCAACAGTTTTTTTTAAGAATGTATATACGAATGTATATTGTATATTTAGTACGTTTCCGTAATAAAAATAAATAAATACCCTCCTTCTTACAGGATTGATTACACATCAATGTTGCACACGGCCCTCTGTAGTAACCTGAACCATTCTTAGTCATTTTGGGGGGTTGATACGTTTACAAATATCGTTCCACAAAACAGAATGTCTGTGAAGACAAACTTTAATTATTTATTTGAACACAGTCGAACACACAGATTTTTCACTTATATAGTCATGCACAAAATCATTTAACTTTTTTTCATTGTGGGTGTTTTAAATAACAAGCCACCCCTACAGCGTCGTGAGGATATAGCTGTCAGTCAAGGCCATTGCGCGAGACTCAGACCGGCAGCAGCAGCAGCAGCAGTACCATCTGAATCCTACAGGGTGAGAGGCGGTGTAAGGTGCGCGCCGAGCATCATAATTTACCGCTCAATAATTACTGTATATAGGACAACGAGAACATTCTTGACCATTTCTTGATCCAGAAAAAGGTAACAGTGTGTATTTTACATATTTTTATTTATAATCTTATGGCCACATTATGTATTTCTTTTCAGTCTGATAGGGATGGATGCGCATGCAGACTCAGTGCAGTGTATGATGAAATACCCCACATGTCTGGGCACTGGCATTCTATAGGCAAAGAATGAAATGCTTGGGTATTCTCTATTTGGGAGTTACACAGAAATGCATATGAAGGAATGTAGGAAATGTGTATTTATTTATTCATGTAGGGTTAATTCAACTAAAAAATAGATCTTTATTGGTCGCAAAGATGGAGAACAGGGGAAGCCTGGTGTGCCATGCCTTATCATACTACGGAATCATTTTGTGGAACATAAAAATCTGAAAAATCATATCATAAACTGATAACCGATCCAAAACTAAGCGGGTTTTTTTATTGTATAGTAAAGTGTCGTAGATATTCCAATACGAATGCATTATGTCCTTTATGTAGCCGCCGGGAAAGGACTGACCAATCACTGTGCATGTTTGGGTTCTTATGCAAATGACCTCGTGTGTTGAGAGGTGGCTCAATTATTAAAGCGCGGGTGAATTGCGCTCATTTTCCGAGCAAACCTTATACCGAGATAGCCCTGACGTCAATCACACACCGGCTGGAATTAAAATAAAATAAAACTATATATATATATATATATATATATATATATATATAGCAGCAGGTTCTTCAGACTAACATATTCGGCGCGTGATACTGAAACGACGTACTGTCTAAGGCCTTCTCATATCGCCTTGCTGCACGTGACCGTTACTAACGAGCTGTGTGTTTTATATCATTCTAATAAACTGTTCGTATAATTATTGCATTGATTGTTTTAATATTATTATGTTGTACCGTGTGAGGCTATATTTTAATTAGTTTGGTACTTAAAGTACAAACCTGTACTTTTGCTTGATTGAGTTGCATCGTGAAAACGGGAAACTATTACGTTAAACTAACAAAGCGGTGCTATTGCGTATCAGCATTAATCGCGGACCAAGACAATAATAATGTTTTGATGGATTTAACACGTTTCTATTTCGAGGTAGGAAAGATCAATTAAGACTAAAATTATACAAAAATGTATCCTTAATGAGAATACTTAATGACAAACTCCATTTGTTTGTCATTACGTTGTTTCAAAGGTATTTTATAATAATTATAACAAAGGTAAGTTTAATACCTTTCCTATACCATTCCTCCCTGTGAGATGGATATGTAAATGAAATTATATTGTGTGTCCTATAGTGCATAAAGAGTTCACTATTCTTTATTCTTTATCTGAACAGCTTTGTCAAGTAACAATGCGGCCCTAAATATCACCTCACTCCACAAGATCTGAGTAATATTTCATTTGAAGCACATTGAAGAGATTCAAGGTTGTTCAGGCACGCCCCTTGTCCTCATCTCAAACAAAAAAAAAGACATTTCACCCCTTAGGAACGATTGACTTATCAAATGCCCAGAAACAGCAGATCCGTCAAGAGAGAGCTTGACGATGATGTCACTGAGTCTGCTAAGGATCTTCTTTCCAACGAGGATGCATGTGACGAGCCATTTCAGAAGAGTGCAGTGAGCGTGCTAAAGGCAGCCGGCTGTGAGGAGCGCCATGTGGAGGAAGGTTCTGATGATCCCAAAGAGGAGGAAGTCGAGGAGAGGCCTGCATGGAGCAGCAAGCTCCAGTACATCCTCGCGCAGGTGGGCTTCTCAGTGGGCCTTGGAAACGTCTGGAGATTTCCATACATGTGCCAGAAAAATGGAGGTGGTAAGTTAACCAACAAGGGTTGTATTTTAAGTCTCATATTATTTTTACTATTATATCTTACATGAAAACCAAAGAAATGAATGAATCAATCAATCAATTACTCAGTTAACCAATCAATTAACCGCATACACATATTTTTG
The DNA here is from genome assembly GCA_030522415.1 of Channallabes apus. Taxonomy (NCBI): domain Eukaryota; kingdom Metazoa; phylum Chordata; class Actinopteri; order Siluriformes; family Clariidae; genus Channallabes; species Channallabes apus. Next base: position 30,273,939 of record CM060110.1, read on the forward strand.
AAGTACAGCACAAATATTTCTACATGAAATATTTTATGTTTTTATGGCATGTTTAGTGTGTCTCAGCCTGTAGTTTTCTATTAATCTTTACAGTATTGAATTTTCATGAACTTTTACAAGTGATCGATATATCGCTGAACTCACTCATTGAATTAGGACTCAATGATGTCGACCCTGAACACAGGATTAAGCGGTATAGAAAATGAATGAATGAATGATGTCGCAGTGACTATGATGACATTGCCTTACTATAGTGTTGATGTCTCATAGTGCGGATGTCATATTGTGCAAGGCCCTATTGTTTTTCTAAGAATTTTTTTTCCAATCATCCGAGCCTTTTAGGAGGTCTTATCATGGACAAAAAGTCATGAAAATCAACACACAGGTTGTAATCTGCTGCCATTAAGAAGCTTGACAGTCTGGGTTCTTCAAAGAAGATTTTGCTGCATAGCTCATACATACTTGCATGTATAAATGTCGAACTCAGTACACATTTAGATCTCATTGATCTGAACAATTTTCTCTATGAATACAGTATGTTGTATGTTGCACCTGGGCGGGAATGGCGCACCGCGCCATTAAGATCGCCACCAAACTCGGCCCATGTGATCTCAAAACATCGATGATACAAAATTGCAACGTTGTTTCAAGTAACAATGAGTGGGCCCAAGCACCTGTGTCATCGCCTCCCACGTGATTTGTGATCACCGCCTTAAAGGGGACATACCAATACCATTATGACATAATTGTAGAATAGCGTGAATTTTATGTTAAGCTGGAAAAAAGCATTACTGTACTAGTATATGATGTTACTCAATGTGATGTCATTCAGTATGATGTCACTATATGTTAAACAGAAAATCTTAAATCTTATGTATACTGTAAAACCAGTTAGTTATATGTGTCACTTGTTGTTATGCTACATATATAAAACGCTGCAATCCCAGTTATTACTGTATATAAAGTAAAGAGAGTGTAGGAAATACCCAGTAGCACTGCACATTCCACCCAAACGAGGTAATTTTCAGTTTACAGGAAGGCTACAGTAATTCAAGTAACCACTCTTTACAACTGTGGTAAGCAGAAAAGCAGACTCAGATCAGTTCATCTTGCATCAACAAAAATGCTGTGGCCGATGTCATACTTTTCCACATTCTGTTTGATGTGAAAATTAACAGACACTCTTGAACAGTATACCTTGATTTTTTATTGTGTGTGTATCTTGCTGCTGCCACATACTGTACTGTAAGTGGCTGAAAATTGAATGAAGGAATGAATGAATTGAATACAAGGACAGGCAATAGGTACAGGTGTTCCTATTTAAGTAGCTTCTGTTTATCAAGGTGTCCAATCGTGTCCTTAAAGAGCTAGTGTGAGTGCAGATTTTTGTTCCAGTTAGTCAAACCTGACTCCTCCTTTTTAATCAGTTGAACTTGTCTTTCAGGAGATAATGATTTATGGATTTTTGGTTGGAATTAAAACCTGCACACACATTGGCCCTTTCTGGAGAAATATGGACACTCTTGGTGTTTCAGAAACAAAATGTTTTTAAAATATTCTTAAAATGTCTTAAAATTCTACTGGTAACAAGTGTATATAGTCTTTTGGATATGGGAAAATTCAGTAAGAAGCTCACATTGGCCCTTTAAGGGCAAGATTGGACACAAGGTTTTCTTGTGTCATAGGTTCAAATATCTCCAAAGCAAGGTGTGTCTCTAACAGCGACACACAGCAGTTACGGCATGCTTACTCATGCCTTCTTTACAGGTCCATTCTGTATACAGTATATGTGATTTATAGTTACTGACTGTCAGCTTGCATTGTTTTTAATTAAAGCACACACATTTCCATCCGGTTATACAAGGAAAGTCAGCCATAAAGACATTTTTTGGTGTATGAGCTACCGCAGTGGTAATCAGTGTAGGGTCCGTTTCATGTTTTCCAGGTCATTATAAGTAAGTGCGGCTGCCCTGCTGCTCTGGTCTGTAATTAGATTAAAGAGGCCGGGGCAGTGTGTGTGGCATTGAGTTCGCCTGTCTGTCTCTGAGTGCTTGCTTTCGGTATGCTACCGCTGCTCACGGACACACCAGACACATGTGCTAGCCCGTTATCTGCTAACAAGCTAACGGGCTAGCACAACCCTGCTCCCGGTCACAGCAGCACCATAACACAAATGATCTTAGTCATTAGAAATATAATATGATGATTTTTCATTTATTTTTAAGCACTGGATTGAATATATGCTTGGCATGAGTATTCATCTGCACTTTGTGTCACAGTTACTGAAATCATGATGCATTCATGATGTGTAATAAGAACAAAAAGTAATTATTAGATTTTATAATGTGTATTGTTGAGAACTGGTGTTAATCCAATCTCTATAATGAGTCAGTTTATCATTACCATCATTCACTGGTCCACGCTTTCATTACTTCTCGACTTGACTACTGTAATTCTCTTTTTATGTTCTACCAAATTCAACATTAAATAAGCTCCAATACATTCAGAACTCTGCTGCTAGGGTCCTCACTTATTCAAAGAAATCCTCACACATCACTCCCATCCTACACAAACTTCATTGGCTACCCATTCGCTCCCGCATCCAATACAAGATTCTCCTTATCACCTTCAAAGCACCCCATGGTCTTGCCCCTCCATACAGTATATCTCGGATCTTATTCATACTTACTCCCCTGCTCGCACACTCCGATCTGCAGATGATGGTCTACTGGTAATTTCTCATCATAGATTAGCATCATTTGGAGGACGAGCATTTAGCATTTCTGCCCCCACACTCTGGAATTCTATTCCCAAACACATCCGTGATCTTTCTTCATTACAGGATTTCAAAACCCACCTTAAAACATATCTTTCCTCGTCCTGTTTTTCCACTCTTTGAATATGTGTTAGATAAATACTACCGGTTTTCATGTTTATCTATATTCTGTTCTGACGTCTTTCAGATGTCTCTTTCTATGTGTAAGCATTTTTGTTATTGTAAAGCGACCTTGAGTCTCTTGAAAGGCGCTATATAAAATAAACTTATTATTATTATTATTATTCAGGTGCAGTATGGTATTTTGAAACGTGGATTGTGATGTCACCTGCAACGTAAATGCTAATTTACAATAATTGACACATTGATCAAAAAACTTACAAATGATTTAGAATAACTTTAAAATTCTTAAATACACTTCTAGTGTGACAGTTTAATAGTTTTAATTTGATGTGATGCCCTTCCCACTCTGATGTTTCCATATAACAGCATGCCATGTATTGTTGTATTGCTCTTATACCACAGCAATAGTTTATTTATTAGACAAACACATCATATATTTCACCTGATTAGTGCTATTAAAGTACAACCGAAACCCAATCGGAAGAATACGCACTAGACTGAAACCAAAACAGAGTATGTGATGCAAATAGAGGTAACCTTCTGGATGAGATAGTGCTGACTGAGGCATATAGATATTATACAGAGACACCAGAAAAGAAAGAGAGTGTCATTTGTGTGTCACATGCTGTAAGCTACAGCTAAGCCTCTTTATTTATTTTAACACACTACGGTATGTGTTCAATGTCGTTTGCTTAGGGCATTACACAAAGAACGTCTTTGCTTTGCCAATAATGGTATAATGTCTGCTTTGCTTCGCCATACGATTCTTTTAGACTAGCTGAAAAAATCTTTGTTTAACAGCAGACTTATTCATTACTTACTTTCTTGCTTACCTACTGTGCTTACTTACTTACTTGCCAACTTACTTACAGTACCTACCTCCATACATGTACATCCTTCCTGACTGACTTAGTGACTGAACTTCTTACTTACTTACCTATTGACTGACTTACTTGCTTACTGAATGACTTACTTATTCATTTTTTAACTGCAGCAGCAGACATCTTCGTTACTTTCTTGCTTACTAACTTACTTACCTACTTACTTATACTTGTTTACTTTCTATATCATTCTACTGTGGGTTTTCTAGGAGCCTACCTGGTGCCCTACTTCATCCTGCTTGTGGTGATTGGGATCCCGCTGTTCTTCCTAGAGCTGGCTGTGGGGCAGCGCATCCGTCGTGGCAGCATCGGTGTCTGGAACTACATAAGCCCTCGACTGGGTGGCATCGGCTTTGCCAGCTGCGTGGTTAGTTCAGCATATAAGTTTTCCTTCCGATAGCCTGTTTGCATTTTTTTAATCAAGTTAATGATTAAAATTGGTAAAGGCAAACAAGGCCATTGCCTGAAAGGCAGTGGTCTGATGAAGCTAATTATCCAAGTGGGTTAACAAGGATTTTGATGGCTGCATCTTGTCCATTTATGTGGCTCTTACATGTGTCCTGTACCCTGACAGGTGTGCTATTTTGTGGCCCTTTATTACAATGTCATCATCGGGTGGAGTCTGTTTTACTTCTCGCAGTCCTTTCAATCGCCTTTGCCCTGGCACGAGTGTCCACTGGTCAAAAACAAGACCACCGCCTGTGAGACAGTGACCAAATGTTTCTGTTCTTTTTAAATTCATATATCCATGTATGGAGAGTGATAACAGTATATGGTCGAATAAGGCACAAGTCCTAATCCAGCTCCACTGTTATGTCTAGATGTGGTACCTGAGTGTGAGAAAAGCTCGGCCACTACTTACTACTGGTACCGTGAGGCTCTGGATATATCTGACTCCATCAATGAGGGCGGAGGACTCAACTGGAAGATGACATTGTGCCTGCTGGCAGCGTGGTCCATGGTGTGTCTGGCCATGATCAAAGGCATTCAGTCTTCAGGGAAGGTAAGTGATGAAGAACAGTGAACATAAATGAGAAAACCTGTAGTGGCGCCTTGTGTTGTACAGGACATCAGTGTTAAAGGACACACAGCTTTAAATGTAATATGTGTAGACTGCAAATACATGCGCATTGGTAGACCCCTACTACTATTCCTTTGTACTAGAGATGTGCTTCAGGATTAGAAACCCTTACGGTCTCAATCCTAAGAATAAAACAAATTCTTTAAAAATCTAACATCTTAAAAATAAAAACTTCCAATACAATGTTTATTACTTTGTATCAAACTAAATGTGAAACCATAAATATAAGCAAATGTACCAAATTAAACAGACATAATAATAAAACCATTAATAAGGCAGTTGCAAATACCATGATGAAATAGTTGTGGCAATGTGACCTTTCATTTTGTTTGGTCGTTTCAGGTCATTTCATTAACAAAGTCTTCAGTTCATCATATGATTCGTGTAAGCGTGGCTTGGCTTAACTCTAGTCTCCTGGCCCCTCTCCTTTCCCAATTTTAGGTTTTCTCTTGTGACAGACATATAGAAGCAAAAGGATCATCTAAATTAAAGCCATTGTATTTATCCCTATCATTTATTTTTTATTTACTATGTCAAAGGTAAATGTGATGCCAGGATCTGGATTAGGTTCGGCCCATCAAACAAATCAAAGCAAACAGAGAGAGAGCTGAATTCATCAGGATTGGCAGTTCTACTTTGGTATTTAATCTGTGCAGCTCTCTGTGCTGTGGAGATATGGCATCCTTTTCCACTTTAGCATTGTCTGTCAGACTAGCCAATGCGGGATGCTTTCTTTCACTGAAGTCTGTCTGTAATAAATCACCAATTACTTTCGTTCTAGTAGGTATGAGCTGATAACCAGTTTTAACGTGAATTATACTTCCTTCTTAAATGGAGGAAGCTGGCAGTCTAGACGGATTATCTGAGCTGCTGTTGCATACTACAGAATGAAATCTTGTCCACTTGGATCTGCTCCTCTGATGAATCTTATTTTGGCCAAATTTAAAGGCAGCAACAAAGTCTTAGCTCAAATATGAAGCCTGGTAATTCAATTCAATTCAATTTTATTTGTATAGTGCTTTTAACAATTGACATTGTCACAAAGCAGCTTTACACAATCAAAAGAATTATTTAAGTTTGTATGGAATGTGAATGTGTATGAATAAAAATGGTCAGATAGTCCCTGGTGAGCAAGCCGAGGGCGACAGTGGCAAGGAAAAACTCCCTGAGATGGTAATAGGAAGAAACCTTGAGAGGAACCAGACTCAACAGCGAACCCATCCTCATCTGGGTGATAACAGATAGCATTTATACTGTGTGTTAGGTGGCAGGCAGTTCAGTATAACAGTTGATGTTAATTGATGTTAATATGGGGTCCAGGTAGTTATTGGAGGCTCAGGTAGACTCGTAGGAAATTCCAGTCCTGAACTATCGAGCAACTGCAGCCAAGTCAAGTCTTCAGAGAAACAGCTGTCAATATCAGTCAAGGCCAGAACCGTCTTCATAGTAGAGTGAAACCGTCCCCAGACACTGGACGCATCACAAAGAGACACACAGGGCATCCATGTGACGAGATCTCCAACCAGAAGCGGGGCACCAGAATGAGTCAGACAGGTCCAGAGGGCAGAGGGGGTCTGGATCAGGGGCAGCTGAGGAACGACATGTGTAGCTCGTCAGAGAAAGGGAAAGAGAGAGAGGGGGAGAGAGAACAGGAGAGGTAAGAGCAGAAGAGGAGAGATAACAGTTAGCTATGGTCACAGTCACATAATGTATAAGGTGAATGTACATTTAGTGTAGAGTGCAAGCAGGGACTCCGGCAGGACTAACTATAACAGCATAACTAAAAGGGAGTCCAGAAGGGAACACAGACATGAGGGCTCCCTGAGATGTAAAGCGACCAATCACCTCACCGTCAACAAACCTGAGTGATCAATGAGAGTGGGGAAGACAGCATCTAAACATATCAGTTCACAACAGTACTCTATGTCCATGAGTCCCCCAGATCTGCTCCTTTATCAAAGGCAAATCTATTTACATATAGGTTAAATAAATAGGTTTTTAGCCTAGACTTAAACACTGAGACTGTGTCTGAGTCCCGAACACTATTTGGAAACCTATTCCATAAGTTAAGAAAAAGCTCTGCCCCCTGTTGTAGTTTTCATAATATGCGGTACTGACAAGCAGCCTGCATCCTTTGATCGAAGTAGGCGTGGCGTAGGAGTTCACTCAGATACTGCGGCGCGAGACCATTTAATGCTTTATATGTCAAAAGTAGTATTTTAAAATTGATGCGAAAGGGAGCCAATGTAGTGAAGGTAGGATAGGGGTTATGTGCTCGTATTTTCTGGTTTTAGTGAGGACTCTCGCTGCTGCATTCTGGACTAACTGAAGCTTGTTTATGCACCTAGTTGAACAACCAGACAGTAAGGCATTACAATAGTCCAACCTAAAGGTGATAAAAGCATGAACTAGTTTTTCTGCATCGTTTAGTGACAATATATTTCTTAACTTGGCAATATTAACTGTATATAATACAAACCGGATTCCAAAAAAGTTGGGACACTAAACAAATTGTGAATAAAAACTGAATGCAATGATGTGGAGATGGCAAATGTCAATATTTTATTCAGAATAGAACATAAATCACGGAACAAAAGTTTAAACTGAGAAAATGTATCATTTTAAGGGAAAAATATGGTGAATCAAAATGTCATGGTGTCAACAAATCCCAAAAAAGTTGGGACAAGGCCATTTTCACCACTGTGTGGCATCTCCTCTTCTTCTTACAACACTCAACAGACGTCTGGGGACCGAGGAGACCAGTTTCTCAAGTTTAGAAATAGGAATGCTCTCCCATTCTTGTCTAATACAGGCCTCTAACTGTTCAATCGTCTTGAGCCTTCTTTGTCGCACCTTCCTCTTTATGATGCGCCAAATGTTCTCTATAGGGGAAAGATCTGAACTGCAGACTGGCCATTTCAGTACCCGGATCCTTCTCCTACGCAGCCATGATGTTGTGATTGATGCAGAATGTGGTCTGGCATTATCTTGTTGAAAAATGCAGGGTCTTCCCTGAAAGAGATGACTAGATGTTGTTCTAGAACCTGAATATATTTTTCTGCATTGATGGTGCCTTTCCAGACATGCAAGCTGCCCATGCCACACGCACTCATGCAACCCCATACCATCAGAGATGCAGGCTTCTGAACTGAGCGTTGATAACAACTTGGGTTGTCCTTGTCCTCTTTGGTCCGGATGACATGGCGTCCCACATTTCCAACAAGATCTTCGAATCGTGACTCGTCTGACCACAGAACAGTCTTCCATTTTGCCACACTCCATTTTAAATGATCCCTGGCCCAATGAAAACGCCTGTGCTTGTGGATCTTGCTTAGAAATTGCTTCTTCTTTGCACTGTAGAGTTTCAGCTGGCAACGGCGGATGGCACAGTGGATTGTGTTCACTGACAATGGTTTCTCTGTGATTTCCTTTACAGTAGCATTCCTGTTTGTGGTGCAGTGTCATTTAAGGGCCCAGAGATCACGGGCATCCAGTATGGTTTTACACCCTTGACCCTTATGCACAGAGATTGTTCCAGATTCTCTGAATCTTCGGATGATATTATGCACAGTTGATGATGATAACTGCAAAGTCTTTGCAATTTTTCGCTGGGTAACACCTTTCTGATAGTGCTCCACCATCTTTCTGCGCAACATTGTGGGAATTGGTGATCCTCTACCCATCTTGGCTTCTGAGAGACACTGCCACTCTGAGAAGCTCTTTTTATACCCAATCATGTTGCCAATTAACCTAATTACTGTTAATTGGTCTTCCAGCTCTTCGTTATGCTCAAATTTACTTTTTCCAACCTCTTATTGCTACTTGTCCCAACTTTTTTGGGATTTGTTGACACCGTGAAATTTGGAATCAACATATTTTTCCTTTAAAATTATACATTTTCTCGGATTAAACTTTTGATCTGTCATCTATGTTCTATTCTGAATAAAATATTGACATTTACCATCTCCACATCATTGCATTCAGTTTTTATTCACAATTTGTTTAGTGTCCCAACTTTTTTGGAATCCGGTTTGTATAATGATATATTGGTATATTTTGTTGAACTGCTAATACGCTGAAACATAGTTAACACAAATAGACAAATTAATTACCCTAAGTGTGCTTCTTTTTCCCAAAGTGACTTTTTAACAGTATAATTCTCCAAGCAACGGTGTATTTTCTATATTACCTTGGAAAATAGTTCATATTAATTTCTGGCACTTTGTGTCCTGAATTTTACTTTTCAGCAAAATAGTTATTTCAGTTCATCTCTAATGTTGTCTCACATAAAGAGTCCAGTCCCACGCGTTAAAGTCTGCAGCTATTTTTTTATTTGTTTTTATTTTGGGGGGACATTTGTGATGTCGCCAGAACCCACAGCTGAATCATCAACTGGTACTGGAAAACAAGCATGGTTTATTCATGTCCTCCTAGGCCACTTGTTACAGTGTGACCGTGGCCTCTGCACCGCAGCATGGGCCTCAGTCTGACAGCATGGTGGACAAACACTGTGCCTGGACTCTGCTGGAAACTGAATGGGATCAGCGAGGTCTTTGAAGATTAACAACAAAAGAATATTAATGTTCCATTCAGAGTTTCCACCAAAGCGTATTTTAAGAAGAAAAAACATGGAGGTGCTTTTCTCTTGACATTCTGTACAAGTGTGGAGGGCGTGTGCTAAAAAGACGACCAAAAAAAACGTGCAGGTTGCCATGGTTTTTCGCGCCTTGTTCCCTCAGGCATAGTGAACAATGCATTGGCACGTTAAAGTGCCACGAGTACAGTATGCTGTGAGAGGGAAACTTGGGGTTTAGGAGACGGTAGATTATTCGAACAGATTGATATGAAAAGTCTGTGAAATCTTTTTAAACTCTTATCATGCAGTTAGTTGTGAGTTGCCATATTTTGTCCTTTATTTCCAGAGAATTTGCTTTAGATATATCACAGAATAAATATTAAGAATTATTATTATATGTAATATTATAATAAATTAATTAATCTTTCCTCTGAGTTGTTGGCATGCCATGCTCTCATAAATATAAATATAAATTATTAATTGAGCTTGGGTACTGAGACTATGCTTTGTTTGGTAGAATATGCCAAAAATCAATAAAGCATTCCTTTGTGAGCCATGTTAGTATATTTATATAACTGTATACCTGACTAAATGATACAAACTACACTCCAACCAATTTATTCGATTCGTCATTTATTGTTGGTGTCAGACGCTGCTTGGTAGAGACTACATAAATGTCAGGGGGGGAAATGGAAGGTTCTAAGTGAAATAACTAGTATAGTATAGTGCGTTCATTGTTTTGCATATCATGCTTATACAGGAACAGAAAACAAAATAATGTTTGTTTTGAAATAAATGATAATGTAGTGATTGATTAATGATAATGAAATGAAATAGATTTATTCAGTGTACTTAATCAGACAGTATGAGCAGGAGGGGTTGGGAGGTTGTTGGGGTGCACAGTGTTGGGCAAATGGATTTTAAGAGGCCCACCCAGAATTCCAAGGTGCAGCCTCATTGTACAGAACTCTATAAACTCATACACACAAGAAGTTATTTACATACAGTATTCTGTATTTGCTGGATAATCTGCTTAACCCAAGTATCAAAACTTATTAAAATGTATATAGTTACTTGTGTATCTATTATTATTATTGTTGTTGTTATTATTATTATTATTATTATTATTATTATTATTGGCACTATGGTTTATACTAATCTTGTAGTTTGTAGAAGCAAATAATTTATATATAAGTGCTAGTTTACACTGACTGAAGATACATATTTTTAATAAAAAATTATATATGATACATTTTTCATAGAAGAAATATATTTTTTATTATATTCTAAGCAACTTCAGTAAAAAAATATATTTTAGCATGTTGATATTATCATAGATTGCAGAGTTTCTGATTCATATTAGTTCAAATCCATCAGAGTTTTTTGAATGCATGCTTTAAAAGAAGAAAATCAAACCTTTGGTCAAAGTAACATCACAGTGGTGCAAAATCTTTAATACTTGCTTTCTTTGTTTTAAATATTTTAATGTCTTTACAGTTTACTATTATTATTTATTTCATTTTAAATTAAAGGAAAACTAATTTAGAATTTCTTAGATTGAATATACACCACTATATGTATAAGAATTGCTTATCATTTATTCATTTAAGGGTTAAATTTGTGTGTAAATACCTAGGTTATGGCTGCAGTTATTGTGCATGTTCCCTCAAGGAAGTGTCGTAAAGACTATATTAGGCAGCCTATGATGGCATGCCCTCTATAGGGCAAGTCTAGTATTACAGTAGTGTCAGGTCAAAGAGTAGGACCATGAAGTGCTGTTTTTATTCAAAACAAGATTTAATTAAGTTTACATAAAAAGCAGTAGCTGTTTGTAATCATTGTTACCAGTTGCAGATAATTTTCCAGCGAAAAGGTTATTTATATTCTACTTAATTCTCCAGGAGCTTAATTGCAAGTAATGACACCCTGTGTTCTGATTGGCTGCAGGTGATGTACTTCAGCTCCCTCTTCCCCTACGTGGTGCTGATTTGTTTCCTGGTGAGAGCCCTACTACTGAAAGGTTCTGTGCTCGGCATCATCCACATGTTCACGCCTAAGGTGAGAGACAGAGGCCACCAGCTGGCTGTCTATGTATACGTAAACACACAATTTGTAAATTTTATGCAGAATCACTAAGCCACGGACAACGGTTAAGTGCAATTAATTTATGAAGCTGAACCTCTAATGCAAACAACATCGCTGATTTACAACAATCAAAGACAAATTGTTCATTACCAATTCCCGCATGTGCTTGTGTATTTGGCCTAATAGAGCATATCTGGAAAACAGCAACAGTAGCTGTGGAAACGTCAGAGCTCTGTCGGATACCTCGTCATTCACCAGTGCAACATGACACTGTTATGTTAATGTTATATTAAAAAAACACAGAAGTGTTTTTATATGCACCGGATATACACTGTGTGTGTGATTACCACAGACATGTTTACACATCCAAATCCCTAGTGTTCAGTTAATACCCAGGTTGGTGAATTAACATCCTACAGTGTTTATATCGGTCCAAACTAACCTATTTATCAGTAAAAACCTAAGAATAATGAGACAGACATCATCAAAGCTGTTTTTCTTTAAATAAGGAATAAAATACTTAAGCATGCACTAATAGGAAATGAATTAATGGGAGGGTGTATGAATGTATCTTGGAGTATTTTATTCCTTTTAACATTTTAAATACAATAGGGGAAAATTCTGTATTTTTCTTCACTAGTGAAATTAGGTCCTAAAGAAGCCATGATTATTTAATAGCACATACTGTACTTGTAAGATAGCGGACTAGCTAGGTCACATTAATTTATTACACCCACATTAGAATTTATTTGGTTAAAATATGTTGCTTCTGCCATCTTTCTTAATCTGAAGACCCTGCAAAATGCCTACATGTTGGTATAAAGGTTGTGGCAGAAGTTTCACTCACACATCCTCTATACCGCTTTATCCTGTATTCAGGGGTGCGGGGATCTGGAGCCTATTCCAGGAGGCTTAGGGCACAAGGTGGGGTACACCCTGGACAGGGTGCCAATCCATCGCCGGACACACACACACACACTACAGTGTGGGATTTGGGAACACCAATTAACTAGTGTGGGATTTGGGATAATTTGGGAACGCCAATTAACTAGTGTGGGATTTGGGATAATTTGGGAACGCCAATTAAACTTATCTACAACTGTGTAGATGACTGTGGGAGGAAACCCACCAAGCACAGGGAGAACATGCAAACTCCATGCACACAGAGACGGGAATCGAGCCTGGTCGGGAATCGAACCCAGACCCAGGAGGTACAAGGCGACAGTGCTAACCACTACACCACCGTGCCACCTGGCAGAAGTTGGCATGTCCTCGGGTGATGTCCTTATTTGAACTGTAGAAACTTATGTGAGACAGTGAAATATGTCCCAGCTTCTACCAAAAATAAGTCTTGAAACACCTCTTGACAATTCTACAGATGATGAGCAAACCATGCTCTCATTGCTATGACATGTGTAATAACAGCGCTCCCAAGTGGTGCAACAGAAAAGCAATTTTTCTGTTGCCAAAAAATAACTTGAACACTTGATGTTCAACAACAGTTAATCGAACTGGAAACCTTGTAAGGTTATTTTCAAACAACTGCATTGGAGCAGTAAAGTAAAAATACTGATATACTGGTCAGTACTATTTTACAGACAGTATTATTACAGAAGTTCCATGTAACCTACATGATCAGACCCACAGAATGATACGGATTTAGAATGCCTTTACAACTTCCCCTACATTTTTACCATACATGAGTTTTTTTCTTCTACAGGGAAACATGGCAAACCTTGTGTTTGTAGTAATCCTACATAAACTACAGATAGAATACATAAAAATAGACTGCAGTAGTCTATTAGTGTTAGTTGACAATGCCAAACGCAAAGAGTACAGTATTATGCTTTGTGTGTCATTATATACCAGATCAGTTTTCCATTTCGTGTTATCTGATACGGCAGAGTCTCTAAGACTAGTGTGGATGAGACTAAAATAATTGTGCTTGTGTTTGTCAGTTGGAAATCATGCTGGAGCCTCAAGTGTGGCGTGAAGCTGCTACACAGGTGTTCTTCGCTCTCGGCCTGGGTTTCGGTGGCGTCATTGCCTTCTCCAGTTACAACAAGCGCAACAACAACTGCCACTTTGACGCCGTTCTCGTCTCCTTCATCAACTTCTTCACGTCTGTGCTGGCCACACTGGTGGTGTTCGCCGTGCTCGGCTTTAAAGCTAGCATCATGAATAACAAGTGTGTCGAAATGTGAGTCCACAATCACACAGAGTAATACAGTACATGGCCACGGGTTGTTGCTCACCTTGTGTAGGTCAAATCGATTTAACATTACATGAAGCAGATGCTTTATAAGCTACATTTAATCCAGTATCATGTGATACACTTTAATTCTTTCAAAGACATATTCTTCAGTTTAACAATGTCTCCACAAGAGTGTCAATACGATGTTGTTTTATTGAATCCCAGAAACACTAAAAAGATTGTCGGATACCTGGGCAACGAGGTAAGTGCTAACTTAATACCGCATCACATCAACTTAAGTTACGTGAGCACAGAAGACTACCAGCAGATGACCAGCATCATCCGTGGCGTCCTGGAGGACGATTACCCTCGCCTTGGCCTGGACAACTGTGATATCAATGAGGAGCTCAACAAGGTAAGACTCAGAATGTCTACACTGAAAAACATGCTGTAATGTCAGTCATTCTGTTCATTATGGTTACATATATAATAATAAAAACTAGATTAAATTTATGTGCATGCTCCTAGAACTGCCCCATATACTTTACAGTTTTAAAGGTATTGCAGTCATAAAGCTAACTTCATTTGATGACTCTTAGGCTATTTAAGATTTATGAAAGTTTTATAAAAAAAATTTTAAAAAGTGTGTCAATAAAGCAGGCATGTCCGGAGATCGCTGGTTCGATTCCCGGGTGATGCTGTAACCTCTCACAGCCGGAGGTCTCAAGAGAGCTGATTGGCCGAGCTCTCTCAGAGGGCAGGGATGAGAGGTACTTAGTGCTCCCACATTAATAACGGCTCTACAGCCAATCAGGGGCATCTGTGAGCTCACGCAAGCGAAAGGAGCGGATAGCGCTGTCCTCCGAGTGTGTTACGCCGCCAGAGTGTAAGCGAGCAGTTCGAAAAGATGCGGTCGGCTGCGTCACGTGGTTCAGAGGAAACGTGTGATAGTCTTCGGCCTGAGTGATAGTAGTAGCCTTAATGTGGGAGCCCCCTAGTGACAGGGAGGAATTGGACACGACTAAATTGGGGGGGAAATCCCAAAAAAATTATAAAAATAAATAAATAAAAATAAAGCCGGCATGAAGTTACAGTAGCAAAAAATAGATACAATTAACAAATTACATTACATTTTATGAACAATAGCAAGGATAGCAGCTTGTGCAAATTCTAGCAGGGATTCAGCTCTAGACAGACCCAACCGCACTGAGGTTCTCTGTTCAGTGCCACACCCACAACCTAGTATCTGCATACAAAAGTCTGAAAATCAATTCTGTAACCCAAATCGGTTTACTGATTTCAATTAAAGCTGCAAGTCGGCAATCTCAAGACATTAAGTCATTAGTCCTATCAGCTTTATTATATAGATACAGTAGAAGGACAGAAAACTGAAACAGGATCAAAACATCAGTGCCTTGGATGCCAACCCGAACAGAAACAAGACTAAAGCGTTTATCTTTACTGTAAACTCTTATCAGTCTCACTTAGGCTAAATCAGCTGTTGTTGTTTTGTTTTGTTTTTTTTACATCGAAGTGCAAAGCTTTGCATGCTCTCTTATCGTCTTAATGAAAGCTGTACATGTTTTTTAGTTTTACAGTTAATTCTGATTCTGCTCAGAAGTCAGTGTTTCCCATTAATGCCCCACTGCAAAAAAATTTTATATAACAATAATTATATAAATATTCATATATACATATAATAATATATTAAACATATTTATTAAACATATTTCTATAAACATTACTAAGGGTATTAAACGTATTTCTATATATTCTGTATTAAATGTAATAACTATTATTATTCTACTGACACATAATTTAGCTTCTTTCTAGAAATAAACATTTAAAATGAGCAAACTTATCTGCAAATAGATCGAGATAAGCTGTATATTAGTACAAATAAGTACAAATGTAACGTCTACAAATACGTTTAATAATCTTATAGTTGGTTTATTATAACCTTATAAGAAAGACTAGGTTTGACTACATTAAACGGAATTTCACTTGATGTCTAAATTTTTATTGCAAGTTGCACACATTTACTATAAAACCATACGATTTTAAAAACTGATGACTGGACGAGTGGAACATGGCGTGGTTGGTGTCTGCTACAGTAGGCTGATGCTTGAATTTACTGTTGAAACTACAGTCACTACATTTTTTTTCACCTTTTTGCGAGACAGGAACCCCAGCTTAGTTTTTCGTTGTAGTTGTATTTAGTATTTTTCTTTACATTCCAAAAAAGTCTTTTCTGAGTAACAATTGTGGCTTTTTTTGTTACTCGGTTATCCACAGTCAGAGAACTGCAGCTTTGAGACATTGATAATAAATGAAATAAAGTAACTGGTTAGCTGGCCGTAGGCCGTAGGTGATTGTTTTAGTTGCTTTTCACTGCATGTTTAAAGAACTATTCCAGGTTTGTTCTCCACAGTTCATTTAGCCAAAGTTTTTCCACTAATGCTATAATATGATATGAAGCAGTTGGTTAATGGTCATGCTGCTTTTCTCTCAGGCGGTGCAGGGCACAGGACTCGCCTTCATTGCCTTCACTGAGGCCATGACCCACTTCCCTGCTTCTCCTTTCTGGTCAGTCATGTTCTTCCTCATGTTGGTGAACCTGGGGTTGGGCAGCATGTTTGGCACAATCGAGGGTATCATCACACCACTGGTGGACACTTTTAAAGTGCGCAAGGAATACCTGACAGGTCAGAATCAAACACAGCATTCACACACCTCAGTATGGCATACATGTGCACACTTCATGGTTTAGTAAGCACGGTCATTCACACGTTCTCCCCCTGGCTTTCTCATAGTCGGCTGCTGTTTGCTGGCGTTCTGTTTTGGTTTAATCTTTGTCCAGCGATCAGGCAACTACTTTGTGTCCATGTTTGATGACTACTCTGCCACGCTGCCCCTGCTCATCGTAGTCTTCCTGGAGAACATGGCTGTAGCCTGGGTCTATGGCACAGAAAAGTACGTTGCATGCAAGTAAAAATTTGCGAGAAATGGGTCCACTGAATATGTGTCCTCTGTTGATTAACATACCAGTTGGTATGTGCCATCATATCCATTAGTGAACTTAGATGCTTCTATACAGATAAGAACTGTTAACTGTTTTTGTGAGTTAATGATGACCAGTTCTACATCTAGTCAAAGTAAAACAAACACAATTGAGGAAACAGGTTTCACACTATTTGCAACATCCTATTGCAAAAGTCTGGAAATACAGCACTGTGTCAACATGTCATAAGAAATAAAGCAGATGTTCTGGTACAAATGATTGTTTTTATTGTTATTTATTTTTTTGCATTTAATCCTCTATTCAAGCCAATGATGCCAAAATAACTCAGTTTTCATCTGAAAAATTGGATCGTGTTCATCTTTCTCTAGGTTTTTTGAGGATCTGAAGGACATGTTGGGCTTCACTCCATTCCGTTATTATTACTACATGTGGAAGTATGTTACTCCTCTGCTGCTCCTTGCCCTGCTGATTGCTAGCGCCATCCAGCTGGGCATGAGCCCTCCTACCTACAGAGCCTGGATCCAGGAGCTGGTTGGTCCTTTAAGTATTTTCTTTTAAGCGTTTGAGGATATGTCACTCATAACAGGGATCTTCAACTCCAGTCCTGATGGGCCAATGTCCTGCACAGCTTGTAATCCGTTTATTCAGCTATGTTTGAGCAGAAGAATCAGCAAATTGAGCTGGAAACCAGTCCCCCCAGGAATGGAGTTGATGATCCCTGCTATACAACAATGCTGAATGGATGAGAAATAACTCCAGATTAATACTGCTTTTAAATAATGTGTGTGTGTGTGTGTGTGTGTGTGTTTTAGGCTCATGACGAAGCCCTCAGTTATCCTCCATGGGGCCTGGCTGTCTGCATCACATTAGTGATCGCTGCACTTTTGCCTGTCCCTGTGGTGTTGGTGTTGAGATGTTGCAACTTAATTGACAGGAAGGACAACAGTGCATCATCATCCACCTCTTACAAAAAGGGACGGATCATTAAAGAGAGTGTTCACAGAACAAGGCAAGAGGACGACGGAGATGACGCCAGTCTCCTTCAAGGAAAAACACCAAGCGAGGCTCCTTCACCAATGCCACCTAGTAATACATACCGTAAACAGAGCAACACAACAGGTCAGGCAGAGCCCGCCGCCAATGGCCACTTCAGCATCGGGTATCTCATGGCTGACATGCCAGATATGCCAGAGTCTGATTTATGAAGACTCGAGGTTAAGGCTTAAATAAATAAATGTTTAATTGCCATTTCAAAGCATCTGCACATCACTAACATTTCATCTTTTGCTACACCTTTTAATTTAATTTCACTATCCACCTTTTATTTTGTCATGAAAAAAAAGAAAAATAATATTTCATCTATAGATATTATAGACATACACAAAGCCATCCACGCTGCACTCCATTTCTTTTCCTGTCTTCTCTCTTATCACATGAGATAACCTCTGGGTTTTATTCTGTAAATACTATGATGACTGAAGTAAGGACAGTAACTGTCCCATCACAAGATTAGAAACAGCTGAGCAGCTTCAGAAGCACTTAGAATGTACCATAAGCATAAAATGTGAAATAAAACACGCAATATTAAATTTACTTGGTAAAATTGTTATAATGTCCACCATATGAATGATAAACCTAAAATGATTGTTCAAATAATGTGTGCCTAATAATTTGTTTATAAATGCGGCTGTTGTAAATTTAAAGTTACATGTAAATATAATATTTATCTCATGATACTTTGGATATCAAACCATGTTTTTGGTAATTAAAAAAATGCCCAAAACCCTAAACGCTATCTCAATGTTCATGTAATGTCATTATATGGCTATTTGATTAAATAGCCATAGAGAGACTGTAAATAGTATTTCCTTTACAAAGCTTTGACCATTTTTTCCAACATTACAATAAAAATATGAAAACATCAAAACGAGTTCCTGTTTTATTTGTACAGTGCTCAAGTTTTATTGTTTAAACAAGTTTTGTTTTTTTGAAAGAAAGTATAAATTACCATAATAAAGACTGTAATTGTGCAACAATCAGGTCACAATGTTTAATCACATCAGACAAAGCTTTTCCTTAAAGCCACATAGAGAAACTACATTTTCTAGATGACCAGGTAATGAAACATGACAGAACACGATGTTTATCAACCTAAAATATTTATCCAATTTTACTCATTTCCCAAAAAAAGACCTATAGCTAAAGAAAATCAGATATGAAACCTGTTAAAATGTAATAAAACATACATTATTTCATAACTACTGCTAATTAAAACCATAACTATCATTACTACAGTGCTAGCATGTGTAATTCTTCTGTGTCGTTCCCTGATTTATTAAACTTCAAGCTCACTGAAACGGAGTATTAGGGAGCTAAAGAAGCACAGTGCAAACACAATACTATCATATCGCTAAGCAGGTATTACAATAGCAGCTGATATGATTCTAGTGGAGAATTTAGAGTTTTTTCCTGTACCCATTTCCATCCTTTTTTTTTTTCTACTTTAAAAAAGACAAGAATCTATATTATGCTGGGCTTAAATGGCCTTAGCAAAGCCCACTCTGTTGTTATCACGATCAAACATGGTGTAGTACTGCCCAATAAAAACATCGCCCAGAATCCACAGGGGCCCAGATGGAGGAGGAATATCCAGAGCCATGAAGCCACTCAGACAGATTTGTTTACCTCCCTGGCTCTCCTGTAAAACACACACACACAGGAAGATTTACTATGTGGCCTGATGTTGGGTGAAACCACATGAATCATACTGCAGTGACTCAAAGTGAACATGCTTTTATTAGGGGGGGGACAAAATTTATATACAAGTTCTTAACAATGACAAACAACATTTGACACAGCTTACAACAAAATTATGTAATAACAACAGATGATGTTCACATGGTACCAACCTTGAGAATGTACTGTTCTCCTGTCAGCGTGAAGGTCTGGCCACCCAAATTAAAAGAAATAGTAGGAAGGGAAGGCACCTTATTGCAGTCCACCATGTACTACAAAGAAACAGTTCAACATTTAGCAACATTTCTAGAAAAGGGCCAAGCTACTGTAGTTTGAAATACTTGCACAAATTTAGAAACATTTAAACAATCTCCAAGTTTAACCAAATAATAAGCATGGCTAAATAAGCATTTGACCAGCATACAAGGAGTTTGCTATTGTCATACAAGAGTCCAAACTCCATAAATTGTTTAAAGTTCTAATATCACTGGTTTACCTCTCCCTGGATCAGGGGAATGGCTCCAATGGCCTTCTGGAGAGCCTTGACCTCAGCGGCAGGTCCAGTGATCAGAGACGTTCCAGTGTCGACAATGGCCTTACAACCTCCCTTACAAAGAGTCAGCTGACTGCCAATGGTCATGCTGGGGAAAAACAGACTCATGTTTTAGACCAGCTAAATTCTCTTTATAATGTAGCAGATTTTGAAGGGGCCCAAAACGACTCAAAATGACTGAGTTTCCTGAACATACTGAAATGGTCTTAGGTGGAAGAGATTTGTGGAAACCAAGCCCTGATAATGAATGAGTAAAAGAAAAAGACATAGAAAAAAAGGCTACATATGTAAAGTGACCAGACTGGGTTGCATTATGCCAATCTTTAAATGATGAATTACATCCATTATAAAATGTATAAAACATTGTTATACATCTTATTGTCAGCACTTCTCTTGTTGTTCCTTCCAGTTGTTTCTGTGTAATAAAAAGCCTGCCATAGTCAGCAGCTTTCCATTAAACCATGCAGTATCAGAAAAAAAAGCAGAATACAGAGAATACGTTGACAACTAACTAACAAAAGGAAGTCATGCCTGGAAAAAACTGCAGTGTCCGTAATCATGACATAGTAAAAGTATTGAGAAACCTGCACAAGGTTTAGTCCATGTGACCGTTTCTGTCTTGAGATCTGCAAAAACACCAACTTCCCCCGAAGGAAGGAAAACAGAAACATGACTTTTCAGCCAGTATGACCGATGCGCTCTCACCCGTCCATGTGAATCTGCCAGTATGCCTGTTGGGTGATGTTCACGTAGTGAAAATCTCCAGTGTAGAACTTTGGGTCAGTGCCTCCCAGGAGGAGTTCACCACCAGGCTGTGTATCTGGGTTCCTACCAAGCAAACATACATAAACCAAGCCATATTATTGGTCACATATCAACAGTACAAATTCTGAGTTTTTCAATTACCACACATCACTATGCTTAACCCCCATGAGTATCAGCCCAAATTCAAAAGAAGCATGCAGGAGAGACATATAACCATTCTTTTCCTAATCAAATCAGATTACTGAGACAAATGTTTTTTCGAATTTTGACACATCGTTACTGAACCTGAAACACCTCCCCTGTGTATTCAGCACATTTAACTTACAACTGTTACTTACTTCAACACACTACACTTTTGTACATGATTAAAAATCAAGTGCACTCGCACTCTACTAACAAAAGCACTGATGCATGCTAATGCCAAACTTCACAAACAAACAATACAAACCTATTCAGATAGAAAGAAAACACATTTTTCTCCACTTTCTTCTGACTCATCATCATGTCAAAGACTGGAGGAACCCCGTCCACTGCAATGCGAGGGTAGGCCATGCCCAGGATGCCATCAAATTTTGCAATAACAAATGTCATTCCAGGCTGCTTGATGGCCTCACCAAAAATCTGCTTTTCTACAGCAATGTCTCCAACCTGTAAAGAAGTTTATTCCAATTTCAAGCCGTTACAGAAAGGCTGATATACTAGTAAATGCTAGAATATTCTAGTTTACAAAAAGGATATGTACCTGACTTATCTATACCACTAGGCCAAAATACAATTTACTAATATTCAAATTATTTTTTGTGTGCGCGCGTGTCATATAATTAAAAAATTCTGCTTGCGCTGCCACTGGTGGGAAGTGTAGCGGGTGTGCCTCACCGTGTAACACTTGTCAGTGTCATCATAACCTTTTATATCGTACATACTGTGAGGTAAAAATACTGGCAAAACAAAGAAGCAGCAAAGAGGAGTTGACTATACACTTCTTTCGCACGGGGCAGAGTCACGGGTATGCTCTAGTATATGTATGCATGCATGTATGTATAGTATACATGCAGACAGATATCAATTTATGCTATCAATTTAACAATGTCAATTGCTAAATGTCCAATCCAAATAAACTAAAATTGAAAAAAATATATATTTTATTGTAATGTAAATAATATCATTCCCCCTCTTCCTTCACCCCTCAAATTATTTCTTAAATGCGTACTTTTTATATATCTTAGCTATAGAGTACCTGAGACCCAAAGCATTTTAATTGCTCAAAAAGCAATTGTCACCGACATATTGTACACATGACAAACTTGAAATTTGAACTCTGTGTTGAACTCTGTCAAGATTGCTACCATGCATAACCGCTGCTTGTTTATGTTTATATATAAATCGAGGCAGTGGAGCAACATACTGTTCACCAAAAAAAAAAAAAGTTGCAATAATAAAAATTTAAAAAATCTGTTTAAGTTACAAAAAGTTACTGTTTAAGTGTATTATTCTGGATTGTTATGAAATACTGTGACTGCAAGTTTTCCTACTGCATTTGGTAGCTGAATTTTAAAAAGGGGGGAAAATTCTCTACCAAAAGATGTTTTATTTTCCTGAGGACTTTCAGAATGAAAATATTCGTGTGTTTAACACTGCATAAAACTGTGACACATTACAACTTGAGTGGAAAAACAGATGAACAGGCTGTTTTCCATCTGACGTTCCATCTAGTGGAGGCTATTTTAATACTCTTGATGTACACAAGATAAGCAAGTGAGTATGCACACAAAGGGGCTTGTTAGGCAACTACCTCTGGTGAAGGTGGCGTATATTTGCACCATAAGAACCAAAATTTCTCCCATTTCTCGTAAAGTCAGTAACAATAAAAGTTGTAGGTAGGTAGATGGCTATACTGTAAAGAACAAACTTACTGTGCAGACATCCTGGCTAAGATAGCCAGAGAGACTTCCAGAGCCATATTGAATAGCAAATGCAGTTCCGTTCTTGACGTATGTTTTGGATTTGTCCCCATTATACTTGTGATGAAGCCCTGTAAGATCAACAACAAAACTGAGTTGCACTAAGATGACTGATAGTATAAATAATTGATTAACGCTGCACAACACAACTTACAGCAAGCAACATCAGTAAAGGAACAGTGGACAGAAGGCACCCACAAGTTGGATGATCCAGTGTCAAACACCACAGTAAAAGTCTGGACTGGAGTGCCAAGACCTATCTCGCCGTAGTATTGGGCCTTTAAGAGGGAAAGAAATGTGCGCATACAAACAAATTCATTTGCTTAAACATTATACAAAGAAATAAATACAATTTAATAAATTTTAAAAATTTATTTTAAAAACGAGATCTGATTCCCCTAAAAATTCCCCTTTTGCTGGAACAGCAGAACTATCCAGGTCTCATGATTAGCAAGCATGATCAAATATCATCTGACATTCTTGCAGATGTCAGCCATGAAAAAGCATTTTCTTAAAGCAAACCAAACATGATCTTTTTTACTGACACCTTCAACATAAAACTTCTGAATTACTTCCTTCCTGTTTGTCTTGTGAAAAAAAACACAATACCACAGAGATGTGACTTCCTCTCACCCCCACTTTCAGCATTCCTGCAGCAGCAGCACAATTATACAGAGCATCCCATGACTGATTAAACATTTATGAGGGGGGCGGGTTTCAGAAAGCATTTCAATGGCTTGTAGAGCAGACCAAATTAGATTATTTTATTGTATATGCAAGCAATGTTGTGATTAAGAGGGCCTCCCTCTTTACAAACACCCAACAAGATCAGTAAACCAGGGCAAAAGTTACTAAAGGCTAGCACTGAATCACCCATGATTGGTTGTTGTAAAAATGGACCACACTCACATCCAGGTAATTCTTTAGAGTTTCAGGAGTAGGTTGGGAGTTGGATGGGAATTCCAGGTTGTATTTCGTGTACTGGGATTTGGCAACAAGTTCCTCCACAGTTCGACCTGAATCGGATAACGTGCGCCTTATGGAGCGAAACTTCTTTAGGGGGATCCTGCAAGAGAAAATGCAACGGTTAAAGATTTAACACCGTCATAAATTATTCTCTAGGTGTTATACATCTGCCACCACTTCAAGATCAAGACGAAACATGAAAAACAGAGTCTGTTTCATAGTGCTGACAGGTTTTGGGCTCTCAAACATTCAAATCAGATGTTAAAAAAAAAAAGCAAGGCATTGAACAAAAGCATATCAGTATCACAAACGCAGAATTAACTATTAATATGCAAAAAAGCTGTTTCTCAGCTAAATGAACGATTGATGCTTAAAAACTAGCTCCAGTTTTCTTAATGGAGTTAAACACTGAGCGCTCGCTCTTCTTTGTCCGTCTGTGTGACGCTGTCACTCTTTTTCTCACTGTGTGTGTGTGTGTGTGTGTGTGTGTGAGTGTGTGCATGTGGTTTTTTTCCCCTGTGGTCAGGCCAAGTTAAACTAAACGCGGCCAACACATTTGAAGATATACATGAAAATATCTCTAGAACAGAGTCTAAGCGTAAATGGTTCCACCTAATCTATGATTAAATATTGACATATGTGAAGCACAAATTGTTGTAACCTTATTACTATTTCGTACACAAGTTGGAGCCATAGAAGAACATAATTTGTGGTTGTTATTACTTTCCTGTTTTACCAAACATTAACTTATTTACGCTCTTGTTGTCAACACAATAACGCGAACACTGTAGCGTCCCTGTTGTCTAAATATAGTGGACAGTTCTGCTGAGTCACACGGCAACACAAGATAGCTTAACACAGGAAAGACGAAAACCGTGGTTAGCTAAATTATTTAGCTGACAACAAAACACTGCTTAATAAGTTAATCGGCTCTCACTCCTCCAAACAAACAATACAGCTAGCATTGTGCGAGTCGCACCGGCTAACGAGCTAAGCGCAGCACACAACAGCACCATCCGCTGCTGAGTGAAAACAGCACCGAGCTGAGCTCACCTTACAACCGCATCGCTCGTCCATGCAGCAAGAAGCAGCAGCAACACACAGGCGAGATTCATTTCTGTTAGTTGGAGGAGAAACTACAATGAAAGGCAACAACGCAGTTAAACCGGGTGCTTGTCCCAACAGCGCAGCTTTAACTACAGACCAACCGCCCCAGTCACTTGACTGTGTTGACGCCACCGGTCACGTGACCACGAGCACGCGGTCTGGGCGTGTTCGTGCTCTTGGCTTTCAGTGTTGCGCAGGTTCTCAAAAGGTAAGCTGAGGACGGTTATGTGAAAACAACAAAACAGCCCGTGGGTTTATACCGTAGTTTTACTTGTTGTAAGCATTGCCTCAGATACTTTCGTTGTTTTTGTTTTTCCTACAGACACTTTATTGTCCACACACAATAAAATCCTTTTTTGTTCCAATTTGTTCCAAATGAACTGTTATGAGCTGGAGTGCCTTAAGAGGGGGAGGAGAGAGAGCAAGGATGATTCCAAAGGTCCCTGAATGATCGAGGGCCCCTAACATGTTATGGTAGTTGAAAAGTGTTGGCATGCTCAAGGCTGAGGGCCCAGTATATTAGACTTTCAAATAACCCATGTTGTTTTTGAGGAGGACTGGACAGGAAAGCCGGCTTTAAAGGACAGGGAAGTTGAAGAGAGGACGCGAGATCTATAGATGGCAGACCTACAGAACTCCAACTAGGAGAAAGAGTGTGTGGAAGTATCGGATAAAGCAGACAAAAAGTTCAAGACACAGAACAAGTCATGCCAAGATCAGGGAAGGATGCATTAGAATGAGAAATACAGTTAGCTGTAATGTAACCCAATCTACTGGATTCCAACCACCAGGGATCTCTACTGTCATCCCTGGGTTTGAGTATCTCAGAACATGCCGGTCTCCTGGGATTTTCACCCACACTTATCACCAACAACCAGAAGCTTCCATGCCAGGTTTTACTTCTCCCACTCTCATCTCTCCATACTGTTTTTCTGCCTCACCTGAAGAATTTCCTAACATTCATCTAGAGCAGTCAATCATTTTTTAGTAAATTTTAAAAAAACTACATTCGGCCCTGTTGTGTTATTAGAACTCAATCCTGATTCTTGCTTTTGCACACTGATAAGTGGGTTACTGCACAAGCGCTGCAGTATACGGGCTATGATATAGGTACACTGATACCCACAGGTGAACCTCAGCTGGTATTTTGATTGTTAACTGTTGCAATCAAGGATTAGAAAATAAAATCCAACCTTTCCCGTTATTGTCAATCTAAATTCATTCAATGCCAAATAGAGGTGCTTGATAAAATCTGACTATGAGATTTTACTGGGGCACAGCAGATCAATACTGGGACATGTGCCATAGTAAAAATGGTCTGGCAGCATACGTGTTGCTGACACAATTACAAATGCAGCTATTTAGTGCCATGTCTACAAATAAATCTAACACTTAGCTTCACTTTTTAAAACAAAAAAAAAAAGAAAAGAAAAGGGTATTAAAAAACTAGAGAGTCACATCAGAACCAACAGGTTCAGGGTCATCTTCCCCACAGCCATTACCCTGCTGAACTCTACACTATATTGTTAGGCCTCTAATACATTGCTGCATGTAATTATTTCTTTTATATAACTTATATGTAATTCTGCAATTCTAGAATATTGTAATATAAGGAAGGATTCCCTGTTAAGTCTGGTTCCTCCAGGAGAGGTTTCTTCCTCTTCTCGTCTAAGGGAGTTTTTCCTTGCCACAGTCACTCTTGTCTTGCTCATCAGAGACAAACTAATAGTTGTAGTCTGTACTTTTATATATACTTTTATCCTTCTCTATATACAGTATATAGGAGAATGTGGCTTTATCTCACTCACTCTCACTCATTGTCTATATCCTATATAAACACACACACACACACACACACACACACACACACACACACACACAGACCTTTGGTGTTTTAATTTCTCCCTTTCCTCATACTGTATTTGTCCCTGCTTGTTTTTCCACATGGGAATTATTCACTTGTTCCTTTTTTCTGTACCAGATTTATTCACTGTCCACTTCCTCTAACCCTTCCCTAATACATTCCCATTCACAAAAAAATCTACTGAATAAATATATATTACTTGTGCAAATGCCCACATTAGGAAAACTAGTAACTAACCCACAAACACATGTCCTGTAATCACTTACAACCCAGAGTGATTATATATGACAGAGTGGTCAAAAATCCTCTTTGAAAATGTTAAATCAATATTCTTAACACTAGGAATTTTGCTGTGAAAGGTTTCACAAAAATGACTATAAACTATTTCCACATGTGGGTTATATATAAACTCTACACTTACAGTAATACACAGTAGCATTCCTTTGGCTCCGTTAGAGAAATTTTGTAAGTATAAGTTTAAAGTCTATATTTAGACTTACAGTACAATATACATACTGTATAGCTATTGTATAGCTATAGTATGAAAGAAGTGCTCCCCTACCAATATAACTGTACTATACTTCTGCTCACCATGAAAACCTGCTTAAAGTTCTACATAATTAAATAAACTGTGTTGAGCATATAGCTTTTTAAGATGTTCCCAGTAGCACTTTCAAGTGTTTATTATTATTTTAGTTTTTTTACAATATTGTTTTATGTATAGCCCTTAACCAGAGCATTTCCATTTCGGGCAACTTTGATGTTTTTATTATAGTTTATTACTGTATATTACTTTATATTGCAAGCAGGACAAGATGGTTGTAAAAGGAGTCACTGGGGAAAATGTAGCTAAGCAAGGATTTATTGCCTAAATGTTATATGCCGTCATCGTCTCATCATCTACATGGTTTCATCCTGTGTACGGTGTGCCAGGGGGGCTTGGAGCCTATTCAAGGAGACTTAGGACATGAGGCGGGGTCAATCCTGGATGTGACGGGGTGCCAATGTATCGCTGAGCACACACACATGCACACACTCACACGCTTATTCACACACTACAGTATGAGCATTTTCAGGAAGCCAATTAGCCTGATATAGGACAGTAGTGGCTCACTACAGCTGAGTTACTGATCGGAAGGTCGGCGGTTTGAGCACCATCTCCACCAGATTGCTACTGTTGGGCTCATGAACAAGGTCTTTAACACTGTAGCTCTAGTAAAAAGACAAATAATATAAAATCTAACGAAATTTGAAACAAGAATTGATTTCTAACTTCAGTTGATGTTCCCAAGTATATATGAAAAGTTTAATGTCAGTCATGCTGAAGTATATGCCAGTTAGCTGTCAAATTTGTTTGAAAATTGACATATGGTGGCCATATATTTTTATAAATCATGGTTTGGTTTTATTCTAAACATGTTATGGGAATTATTACACTTAACGCTGCTGAGTTGACATCAGTTTATTAAAAACTAAACAACTTCTAGGACTAGTTTAAAACAGGTTAAGCATGTTGTCACGTTTAATCTTCAAAAACAAAATCAGCTAAAATCAGGTTAAAGAATTTTCAATATACACTTATTTTTTCAAAAGATACTATTGTTCTTGAGTGCACTAAAGTGAAGTCACTATTAATCCTGTTAAATGCCTGCTGAGTATTTAGATCATCTTAATGAAAGTCACGTACACATAGTGGACCATGCCAATTTTTTGTTTAATTAGATTTATGAATTTGAGAAACAATTATCTGGCATATGCTTTGCAAATTTTAGATGAACACACCCTAAACCACACATCATGTCTGTTTGCAAGTTTGTGAATCCATGCAAACAATCATGATTTACAGCTGTTTGATCAAATTAGCATTTACCTCATAACAGTAGTTGAGGTAGTGTAGTGTTTGCAAATTTCAACATGTCCTTGATAATTATTGAGGAGCACACGTTTCGGAGTACTTTGACACCAAGTTTGTAACGAAAGGCCGGGATCATGGGAAAAATTAGTGAGCAGGGAATAGATAAGTTCAGCCTAAGCCAAAATAGTCTCTGGCAGGCAGCTAATATATTAATTCTGAAAGTGTCCAAATGTTTATGGGACTGTTTATACTGTATGTTACTCATTTTTAAAACCTATCATATAAATAGAAAATAATTATCCAAATAATTGGACCACCCTTAGCAGCAACAACTGCAATCAAGCATTTTCGAAAACCTGCAACGAGTCTGTTACAGCGCTGTGGAGAATTTTGGCCCATTCATTTTATAGAATTGTTGTAATTCAGCCATACTGAAGGGTTTTCGAGCATGAATTGCCTTTTTAAACGTATACCACAGCACCTCAATTGGATTCAGGTCAATGACTTTTGTTTTTATTTGGCTTTGTTTTTATAAGTGGAATATTCTCCTTCAGGATATTTTGGGACACAGCAGAATTCAAGCAAGTCTTTCAGATCCTGGAGCAGCAAAACAGCCTCAGACCATCACACCACCACCACCACCATATTTTACTGTTGGTGTGATGTTCTTTTTCTGAAATGTGGTGTTACTTTTACGCCACACATTGTTTGTCACGTCAATATTTGTCACGTCAGTCCACAGAGTATTCTCCTCAAAGCCTTGGGATCATCAAGACACTTTCTGGCAAAATTGAGATGAGCATTTTGAAACCTATTAACATTTGCCTAGGACATGTTGTTACTCAGATATTCACATTGCAAATGATGTAAAAAAATTTGGGACATCCTGTAGTCTTCCTAGTAGATCTGCCCATTTACCTTTGACCTCTCACATCAACAAGTTATTCCGACCAACAGAACTGACCCTTTATTCTCTATTGTGTTTTTCACACTATTTTGTGTATAAAAATTCCAGAAGATTATCAGTTTTTTTTTATTATTGTACCATCCCATCTGGCACATGATCAAAGTCACTGAACACTTTTTCTTCATTCTAATGTTAAATGTAAACATTAAATGAAACTCTTAACCTGGAACTGTATGTAACTGTCAAGAAGTTTATGAAAAGTGCTTGAGAATGACCTATGAACCAAGAGCACCCTCTCTGGTGGGCCTTTGGCTTTAGCTATACTGTAAACTTTTGTGCTTCTTCTGCCTAACCACTAGGTGGGATTGTGCTCTAAGTAATGAGGTGAAAATGGACTATTTAGTTTAGTATTAAGTTTGTCTCATTTGACTTTATTTTCTGTTCTCAGTTAGTAAATAAATATTTAATTAAACATAGATCTATTTTTACTTATTCTGCACTAACCAACTAAGACATATTACAGAAGCATAATATCAGAAGGGTAAAAGGAGAGCATAACATGTTTAAAGATGTCTGCATGTTTTTGCTCATTCTGAATTGCTTTAAAGAATAGTGCACTTTCTTAATAAAAATATACCTGTTTACAGTAACACATTTATACCACAGTGCAACTGAATGCTCCGTTTTTGATGGTCAGAAATTGTTGATGAATTTCCTATATCAGAATGCCACTGACAGAAGTTCAGCTTCATGCCAAATCACAACTCAATATTGAAGCGCTGTATAACATTACCATTTCTATATTCACTTTAAACACCAACTTTTGTAGTGGACAGTCTACACATTACACTATTTAAAATACTTAGACAGAATTAGACATTTCAGGCTCGATTCCCATCTCTGTGTGCATGGAGTTTGCATGTTCTCCCCGTGCTTGGTGGGTTTCCTCCGGGTACTCCGGTTTCCTCCCACAGTCCAAAGACATGCAGATTAGGCTAATTGGCGTTCCCAAATTGACCATAGTGTGTGAAAGAGTGTGTGTGTGTGTGTGTGTGTGTGTGTGTGTGTGTGTGTGTGTGTGTGTGTGTATGTGTGTGTGTGCTCTGCGATGGATTGGCACGCTGTCCAGGGTGTACCCTGCCTCATGCCCTGAGTCTCCTGGGATAGGATCCAGGTCCCCGCGACCCTAAATACAGGATAAAGCGGTATAGAAGATGAATGAATGAGATAGACATTTCATTCAATTATGAGACATTTATTAGCATCCACCTTCACACTTTGAATAACTGGATAAGCTGTATCTTTAAGTTTCCAGACACAGGGAAGTCTTTAGGACAGAGGACTTTCCAGTTACTCAGCAACAAAACAGTCTGCTTTTTTTGTCTTATTAAATTCAACAGAAATAGGATAAAAGAGAGGCTGGAGAGGGGGCTAGTGTTTATAGCTTTTATGATGTAAGTGATAACAGGAACCAGCTTGAAATGTAACTATAAACAAGTGAAAAGTTGTGAAAACCCTTGTTACTGAAAAACAATCAACCTTGCGGTGTTAACAGTAACACTGCTTCATGTCTGCCTGCATCACACATTTTGTTCATTATTTTCCTATTACAGTATTGTATTCCTTACCTAATAAACATGATTTCTAAAAGTTTCTAAAAGCTACCAGTTACATTAAATGTTAATAAAACTTGATGGCTGATGCCTTAAAGGTCTTCTAAAGGCATCCTGCCAGCCAAATCTGTCACAACTACTGTACAAAACCATATTTACTCTAACTTTAAGCAGTACTTGAAATGACCCATGGCTATTCTTATTTACTGGTCTTTATAGACTGATTATTGATTGATTTGGTATTATGTTTGACACCCCATATTTTATACTAGCTTCTAAATTTAATTTTCTCCCAACGTTCAAACAGTGATATAGCAAATAGAGCTGCATAGGCTTTGCAGCTTAAATTTACTTCTCAACAATTTGTGACAAGTGAATTGGAATAAATGACATAATTCATCACACCTCGCACACTGCAAACAGCCAAGCAGGGTTAGAATACAGAAGAACAGAGAAATTGTATTTATAGTGTTTCTGTATCTATAAGAGGATTTACACTAGATATGTGTTGTGTTACAATGAATAGTGTTTAACTGCTAAACCAGGCATTTTGGCAATAATCTGCAAAAGCAGATTAAAATAACAAAGCCAGCTTTCTACTAAGAGGCTTTTACTGATTATCCAAGACAAGGTTTCACATTTAGGAGATTTCTTTTGAGAGAAATAAAGCCTCCATGTGTATGCTGAAATTTGGCCAATGTGATCCACTTGTACAGTTCGTATAAGACTGCTGTAAACTGAACTGAAAATCACCTTTAAATTCTGTGTGGTGCTTTGCCACTGGAGTGAAAAGTGAGCAATCCTTTTTCCACTTCATGTCACATGACTGGACCTAAGCCCTGGCTTACTGTACATTCCAGCTCAATGACTTTCAAGTCACCTGATTTGTACAGAAATAGACATATCAAGCTAGCAGTAAATTTATCACTAATAAAGATATAATGTGGAATGTGTTGGTTTGCATTTGCATCACCAGCGCACACAGGTCCCATGGGCAGTGGTTGTTACAGTGTTCATTCATTCATCCATCCATTAATATTCAATAAATGCTTCATGCTGTTCACAGTTGCCCATTGGTTAATATTGCAGTGTTTTTGAATCAAATAATGAATATATAACATTTCAGAAGCATCCACACCCTCATTAGGTAATCATCATTAAAAATCTGTTATGAAGCCATCAACTCTTAAATGATCCTTAAGGTACGAATTCTCAAGCCCACATAAATTGCCATCTTAACAAGTAAAAAAATTATCAAATATATCAATAATAATCAAATATCGCCAAATTAACTTATTTCTTGTAAGAAAGATCACAGAAAAAAGTAGTCATGTATTGGCAGATGTTTTTATAATGTTGAACATTTTTAGAAAAGAATTTAACTGAATAAGACATGTTAAGAATGAAATTAAATGCAGTAAAAACATTTTAAACAGATTGAGTTATCTCATATTTGTAATAATTTCATAGTACGAAACATAGCGCATATTCAAGATATTTTAACTTGCTAGTGTTGTTTGTTTTGATTTTTACAGCAAAGGCCTCAGGAATCACTTCTCTGTACATTTGTGTTGTCCCTATGGCTAACCCGTGATGAGCGCATCAGCTGATGGTCATGGCCTTCACAAATTGGATCAGGTGTTTTAGAATTAGGGAAATCGTTTAACTTTGCAGGCTAGCACTTTCCCAGGACTGAGAGTACTTACCACCAGCCTGAAGGGTAATAAAGAACAATGTAATGTGAAAGTGATCAAATGAAAAGGTGTCTGCTGGCGTGTAGGAACAATCCATCAATAGAAAGAGCACTGGTTAGTTTTTGAGCTAATATTTATTTGACAACTGTAAGCAATAATTTATAACAGCAGTAGTGTAAAGCATTAGCGAAATGTGCAACATTTGCTTAGATTTATCCTTTATAAAATCCAAAGATTTCTTCTACAACATAAACATTGGACATTTTTGTGTATTCACAAACTATTTACATACACATGCCACTACATAGGCAAAAAAAGACAGTTGAGGCAAAAAGGCTATATGGGGCCTATAAAATGTTTTCAATTCAAAAGTAAATGGCAAATTTTGCTTAAATATACATATGCTCACGCCAACTGGAAAGGTATTGGTTGCAGCCAATTTAAAATTCCTCATTCTTTTATACTCTCTTCCAGGGATTCCAGTGTTATTCTGCACTGATTATGTGCAGTAAACCATGCATTGCACATGGTCCACAAGTTTCCCAGTCACTTCAGATCTTATGCCACTAATCAGCTCTGAAATAAATTAAACAGACAGCATGGAATATGCACAGTGTATGTTTGACTGTAGTTATTCAAAAGCTTAAGTTGGAATAATAGCATATGGATCAGTGCAGTGATTTTTAATTGGGACTTTAATGTTACTACAAAATTTTAGTCTTTAATGGCAGTACTAACTTGGACAAAAAATGTCTTTATCCTAATCTCTGAGCCAGACACTACTACTCAATTTCTATATGCTTTTTAAGATTATTTAAGATTTGCAGAAGCATTTGCTGTATAATAGAGCTTTCAGAAGAATTCAGAAGAACTGAATGTTTTGTAACTATACAGTAAGCTATTATAGTTTTTTCAGTATTTATACATTTAGACTTGCCTTTTTAATCATGAGGATCTGTTTAAGAAAATATATATTGTATATATATATATAAATTACAGGCAGAATACAAAGGGTAATGGATTATAAATAATGTGTGAGAAGAGTTTTAGAGGAATAAAGAAGGCTTTAACAAGTGCACTTTACCTCGTGGATCTACTTTTATCAGAATATTTACAAACGTTCATATCAACAGGAAACAGATTACATTCAATATCAAAGTTCCACAAAGTGCTAATGTATCTGGAGACGCATGTCATATACAGTAGCTCTCCACATACTGAGATGTTTTATCACAGGGGCCACATGGACCATTCCAGATTTATGTGCTAGTCTCAAAGGGACTTTCATCCAAAAAACCCCATGGAAATTGCGATTCCCTAAGTCAAACTGTCTAGAAAATTGTCCCAAAGCAGTCAATTAATCTAGATGGTGTCACATTGTTGAAATATCGCAAATAGTTTGAGAGATTGCCTATGAATGATAAGCCCATGCTAGGCCAATATATCCAAAGTGTAATTTCACACACCACAAGTCGAGTTATTGGGACAGAGATAGAACTTTCAAAACAGTAAGTCAAATGACTTACAAGGCTACTCACAAGTTCTATCTGACTAGAAATGAAGACTACTTTCATCCTAACAAAGATTATTCAGCTCACTGCACTGCCCCTACCAGAGGAGCATCTGTAGGAATGAATCTGGCTCTCAATGCAAAAGTATCTTGAGGTATTTAAGTAACGCTTTCAAGCACTGAAGATTAATCCGTGAAATAAGAATCTCACTATCAGTGGCAAATCCTGTAGGCTAAATTCTACCAAAAATAAAGTTGTTCCTAAAAGTACTGCATCAGTCGTTTCAACTTGCTTGAGGTCACTGTCATACAATACATCCAAGATGCCAATATGAATCCAAATCAATGATAAGAGGTGCAGTAGGTTAGAACTCAGCGATCAGTTAGACAGTATTGCACATATACTACTGTATGTTTCCTTAACAAGTAAGAGCAAATTGTCTTTTTTTCATGTAACTCTGTTGTACCCAATAAAAACAGACTGTATGCTGTGTCGAGTCCCATTCCAGTGTCAGAATTCAGTGCAAAAGGCACTAGGTTTTGTTTTAATGTCCCCCATTACAATATAACTACAGAAAGACCTTTTCAAAACCCTGTTTTGCACACAAAAATAATAATAATTCAAAGAATAACAAATAACTGCTTTTATCAGTAAATCCATAGAAACACTACAGGCCACAGAGTACTCGATGATTATTAAATTAAGGGATAGATAAACACACAATGTCACAAGCCAACATGAGAGCGCGAAAAGTGAAGTGTTCCTTTAGACTGGATCAGCCTGTAGTGCTGGGGTCTTTCATTGGGGTCTGATCCTCGGTAAGATCAGGATCTGAGTCCTGCTCCTCCTCGTCGGTAGGAGATAATGCACCTACCCTGCTGGATTGTTTGGCCTCGTTAGGTGGGGAAGGGCAGTCCTTTTCATTTGAAGCGGCCCCGAACCCAAGGCTTTTCTCCAGAGCTGCTCCGGGGAAAGCAGAAGCTGCAGCAGCCGCTGCGGCCGACGTGTGCGCGGTGAGGCCGGGGTAGAGCCAGGGGAAAGGCCCGCTCAGCGCCGGGTACACTAACTTCTCCAGACTGCTCTTGTCAAAAAAAGGCATGTAGGAGCTAGCTGCCGAAGGGTTTATGAAGTAAAACGGCACGCAGAACGGAGTCTGTTGCCCCACTCCAGCCATTCCCATCAGCGAGTTCATGAACGCTAAGTTCGGCGGCTCCGCGCCTCCTGTCCCGCCCTTCTCGCTCCAGCTCATTCTGGGCTTCTTAGCCACGCGTTCGTCCCCAAACTCCTGCTTTATTTTAACCCTGACTGCGTCGCATGCTTTCTCGGCTCTAGCGTCGTTTTTCTCAGTTTCTCCCCCGTATCCGCTGTCAGTGTCCGTGTCGTTCTCGTTGGCCTCGGGATTCTGAGTCCTCTGGATGACCGGAACGCAGTTGGCCTGGCCGTCCCTGTCCCTGTCCTGCGCGCCTAACTGCGGCTGCACGAGTCGCGCCAAAACTTTGTGCATGTGCTCGATGAGCTGCGTGCACCTCTGCTCACAGCTGGTCCACTTCTCCACCGTGCCCAGGTACTTCAGGACCTCTTTAGCGCACGCTTGAAATCCCGAGTGGAAAGCGTCCAAGTCTGCTCGGATGGTGGACTTCAGAGAGCGGTCTCCTGATCAGACACAAAAGAAAAACGACTTAGACTCATGCCCATGCGAACAGACTTACCTAAAAACATGCTTTGCATTTTATTTATGTATTCATATAATTTTTTTATGTATTTATTTATTTATTTATTTGCTCATCTAGATTGGCTTAATCGGGGGATTTGGGATGTGATTTACCGTTCTGCAGTGCCAGGATCTTTTGGTGCTGCTGCTCAGTGACAGCCGTCAACGCATTCAGGTGTTTTAGAGTTAACTCCAACACAACCGCCTTTTCTAAGTGCCCCAGGGTCTACACACACACACACACACACACACAGCCATTGCAATTCATTTGAACCAAATAAAACGTGCGTTTCATAAAGTAAACCTCATCATCGAGGTAACCAACCAACAAATGTGCGTTTATACCGTTAACTTAAGGTGTTCTGGTAATAAGTCTTTCAATTGTCCGATACATTCATTAATCCGGTCTCTCCTCTTCTTCTCTATGAGTCTGTGTGGCAACTTATACGCGTCCTGCTTGAAATAATACACAAAAAGAGAACAGAAAGTTCTGCACCCGTCAATTCATCGACATAGTTTGTAAAACAAATAATAAGCATACGTTATGCAAATATAAGTGACTGTCTACCTGTGTGTTTAACAAGGGCTCGGATCTGCACTTACCTTTCCCTCCTCTCGCTTCATACCTCTTTTTGACTTGCACATATAGAGAGACGAATAATCGACCCTGAAAAAGGCAAAGTCCCAGGTCTTAGGAGGCAAATCCATTAATGTGACAATCATGCAACTGAAAATTGTGTTTTGCCATTGAAAAAAAACAAAACAAACAAAAACAGAATTACCCGAGGAAGTCTGCGTGATCGAGGAACGCTCTGTCCGGCACGCGTGATATTCTTTCATCCATAACTTTTCGCCTTCTCTCATTCGCTTCTTTGGCTTTTTCGGTGCGAGAGTAATTCCGAGCCGACGGACAGAAAGTGCTAGGAGAGAGATAGAGAGAAAGAGACCGAGACAGAGAGAGAGAGAGAGAGAGAGAGCCGTACGTTATTTCAGGTAGCTTGAGAATGACGCCGAGCTCAGCGCGAGCAGCCACTATGCGCGGAAGGTAACAGAGCGTGCGTGCGCGCGCCACCGCCCGGAACCGCTTCGGAGCTCACGTGTAAGCGGCACCCGCTCGTAAAGTCTGCGCGCTAATTAGCGACCTCTCGAGACCCCACGCCGCCGCAGAAAACCGTCTCCAGCCCGTGCAGCCAATCAGAGACAGCTGTCTGACACACGGATGACGACACCGTGATGGCTATTCATAAACAGACAGCTCAGATCTGAGGAGGAGGGGGGTCTCAACTTCAGCACTAAACTTACACGGTCCTGAAGATAATTCGCACCTTTCGTGATCGATAAAAAAAAATAAAAAATCAGATCGCGTTTGAATAGCCTCACGATTAAGGTGAGGCGCGCGCGCACTCAAGGATCTCGCGCTGCGTGCTTTGACACGTGCGCCATGATTCTGTAGTGCACTCACACTAATGGAGGCTCGTTTCGTGCAGGTGCAACCTCACTTGCCCCCTATGTGAAAACATGATTTTCTACCATTTAGCATGAAGATTATTTATTTAAGTATTATATTTATTGAAACATTTTTACACGACACAATGCTTAGAATGTTAAGCAAGAATGTTAAACGTCTCCCTGGAACACATTCAAATATTTATGATGTGCTCAGTGATACTGGTGCTAATTATTTGGTCTTTCTACTAGTCCTGTAAAAAGGTTAAAGGATGTGTGCTGTGCTGGCACCTCAAGGGGAACATTGCTAGCACATTGTAATGGTGTAAAACACTTTCAATGATTTCAAAAATAATTAATATGTAATAGGTTTCTCTGTTCTAAAACTTTTAAAAGCAAAAAAGTAAGAATCTTTTCTTACTCTTACTCTCTCAGACAGCATCATATGAATAAACCAATCTAGAAGCGGAGGAGACTGCAAAGGCTCAACTCGTCCTCGAAATGCAATGCATATATTCAATATAGTTGCAGTGAGTGATGGCAGAAACTCAGCTTGGTTAGTCAGCTATCTATGACATGTCGAGCATAATGATAGCACGAAAGCTGGAGCTTTCGTATCCCATCTGTTTGAGCAAGTAGTTAAACAGCATTTTAGGTAATTAAAAATCCACTAAAATAGACCAACTTCTGTCAATGAAGAAATGTAAACTGAAGAAAATGATTACACAATCAATCTTAGATGCCATTGTACTGTAGGTCACACATTGATTACAAGTAAATAAGTAAGTTGTTCAGGGTGAAGTTTTGTTCTTTGATTGATAGTATGGTTTGTAAGTTCAAAGCCCAGGACTTCCAGAGAGCCATTGTACAATCCATGAGTAGTAACTTAACACATAATAATAATAATAATAATAATACTCACAATCGCTCAGTTTCATGTTAGGTTGTTTGGGTTGAGAGCCTGAATGTAAATGTACATTTATATTAACAATATTTAAATTGTTAACCAGCCATTGCTATTTTGGCTTCAATATTTTCACAAATAAAATGCAACATATATTTGTCTGTGAATTACAAAACTTTAAAATTGTACTTGCACATGATGAACAATTAGATTTCTTGTGTCAACACGTTATGGTACAGTAGCACATAGCCATGAAGCTTTACATAATAATTTTAAAGTAATTCTGTACTTTATAACTGGACTCCTATGAAGTGAATCAACAAGGTATGTGTATAAAAAAAAAGTTTTTTGGAAACATAACATTTGCATAATACAAAATATCCACTTGACTTAAAATGACACACATATATAATGCATGTTTATAAAAAAAAAGCAAGTATGTTGCCATATGGATATGATATATGATTATGGATTGATTGTACAAAATATGTTTTAAATATATTCAACCCCCATCATAGATAACATATATCATCACAGGTTAATAAAGAATTAGCTATATCCATTCTCACATGCCTGTAGGTCACATTACTTCTCCACTGGTATCATGTGACATTTTGGCTGTTGTGAACTGCGTGCACTTGGCAGGAGTCCGAATTCGCCCACATTTGACTGTGATGTGGGATGTTAATGCTAATTATTAACTCACAATGACTCTTCCTCATTCTCGGTGAGATCCTGTTTTCCGGCTCAGTTTGCTGGGAGACTGGCAGTCTACTGCTGTTGTTATTGTAGTCGTGTGTTGGAGTCCCCCTTTCAGTCTTTTCTACTCTTGCTCCCTCCCTCCTATTCCTCTCCTCCACTGCTTGCTGCTCTATATGTGGCTCTCAGGCAGTTCAAAATGTTTTCCATATTAGTTCAGAGCGCTCTTTGATTCCAAATAGCTGCAGCCTAGCGGGCTGGCTCAGAGAGGAGGGCAGGGGGTGGTAAACAGTGCAGAAGGCCAGTTAGAACAAGGAGAGAAGAAGAGAAACAGGAGACGAAAAAGAGGAAAAAGGGAGAAGAAAAGAAAGTTCTAGGTTTGAAGGAAGACTAAGTCACTGTACGCGAGGAAGGAAGACAGAAGGAAGAATGGGGTCAGAGAAGAGTCCAGTGGGGTCTGGTGGAGGGCAGAAGAAGGCCAAAGCTGACCGAGGAGGCCCAGACGCTGAGGGTCGCCACACATGTTGCGGGTGTCGCTTCCCGCTTCTCATCGCCCTGCTGCAGCTGCTCCTCGGCATCACTATCACGGTGGTGGCCTTTCTCATGACCACCATCAGCCCCTCTCTGCTGGCCAGGGAGACACCTCACTGGGCTGGAATCATTGTAAGCATCTAACCATCCTCTTCCTCAGCTCCCAGCATGCTTTCTCACTGCCCGGGCCCTGCATGAGGCCAGCATTCGACTCCACCTTACTGTGCCAGTAGCTATGCCGCCATAACTGGCAGCTGTACTAGAGACTCGTTTTACATTAAACGCTCTCAGTTTGCATGTGTTATATGTCTAAGCATTACAGTACTGTATTATTTAAATGTTAATAATTCATAACAGAATTAGAAGCTTTGCTGAAATACTATTAAAATCCGTTTCTATGCCCAAAATAAATGACATGGGATATCTAGTTCATTGTAGTTATTTCAGAGGATTTTCAGGGATAGATCGTAGCAACAGTTGTTTTCCTTCTCCAATTACTGTTTTATTTATTTTACCCTGGACTAAAGGGGATCAGTGTTCGGAAATCCACATTATTTTGATAGTGTAAACAGTTAACCAAAATACGTTATTCTGATGAGGAAAAATATTGAATTTAAAGATAACAGTGTGTTGCATTGCTGCCTCACAGCTCCACAGTCCAGAGTTTGGGTTGCTGTCTCAGTTCAATTTCTTTGTATATTCTTCAGACAGCATGAAAAAGGTGGTAATAGTGGCATTATAAGCAATTCAAGGTAATACCTATCTATAATGTCACAAGACTATTACCAGTATATTTTTACAGTATATTCAAAAATATTTTGACAAACATAAA
Organism: Channallabes apus; assembly: GCA_030522415.1. Taxonomy (NCBI): domain Eukaryota; kingdom Metazoa; phylum Chordata; class Actinopteri; order Siluriformes; family Clariidae; genus Channallabes; species Channallabes apus. The sequence continues at coordinate 30,314,332 of CM060110.1, forward strand.
AAAATATTTGACTAAGTGTGAACAAACTGTCATTCTTGGGAACACATAGGTAATTATTTAGATTCTGCCAGTCCCATAAAACCTCTGCTGTTGCGCTTTTCTTTGAGGTGTAAATATAAGGTTGCACACACATGAAAAACAAAAGAAACACAAAAAAGAGTGAAAATTGTTGACCAGGAAATGGATATTTAAAAATAGAGAATAAAAAAAAAAAGAAAGAAAATGTTCATGTGTGTAACAGCTGGAAACTTTGAAAGAGTCTGACCAATGAGTACCCTGTCTCCCACACAAGGAACAGAAAGGTGAAGGAGAGAAAAAAGTGTGCAACAGTCACAGTTTTTCAAATTGCATTGTTAGTTGATTGTTGTAATTGTCCATTTTTAAATGCACTTTCATTGGCACGCTGTCCAGGGTGTACCCTGCCTCGTGCCCTGAGTCTCCTGGGATAGGCTCCAGGTCCCCGCGACCATAAATACAGGATAAAGCGGTATAGAAGATGAATGAATGAATGAATGAATAAATGAATAAATGCACTTTCACAATAGCGAGCTGTTTGAAAGCCTTGCAAGATACAAACTGTCTGGAAGCACCTTACAAAACTCAGATACTAAACACCAAACTCCATTAGAACTACGTCTTGCATGGCGTGTTTTGGTTAGATGAGAATAAAATCAAATTTTTTGGTCATGGACCCCATGCTTATATTTGGTGACAGAATAATGTATAATGTAGATTTTTTAGGCTGTTTCATGGCAGGTGGTTCAGGGAGATTAATCGCATCATGAATATTACTAAGTACTAGGATGTTTCGGGCAAAAATCTCCTTGTCTCTGCTAGAGGGTTCAGACTTGTCCACAGGTAGAGCACTTAACATAATGAAAAGCCAAACATACCGTATGAGGGGTGTTCAAGTCAACCCAGGACTTGCGGCGAAAGTTCTTATGAACGGAGCAAATGGATAAATGGATAAAATCCAGCATTTTATTAGCATAAAATTAATTGATATTTGCAGTGGATTGCACCGGACAGGGACTCTTAGCTACATTAAAACATTTGAATAGTGCAAACGGTTTAAAGAAGGTTGTGTGTCCATGAATGACAATCGTGGCCGATGTGGCACAGAGTCCACTTTAGTCGTATGTGAACTGTACAAACAATCATTTACGAAAACCACTTGCATATTTAAAGAACTCGGCTGAGAATTATTGCCACGTCTACGTACAATCCTGAACTCGCTTGAAGCCATTTCCACATGGTTGAGCCTTTAAAGGAGTTCCTGGGAGGCAAGCGTTCCAGATGTGCAGCAGACAGTCTGATCATGGCTCTGTCGTACTGAGAAAACTTTCTACTTTGATGAAATCCAAGCATTAATGAATCACTGGGATAAGTGCATTAGTGTAGCAGGGGGTTATATAGAGAAATAAATTGTGTGCTGTTCTGAATTGAAGAAGCCTGAAAACATAAAGGAGCTTAAAATGTCCTGCATAGAGAAATTGAACCAAGCTGAATAGACCACAGAAATAGACTCATTGCTGTTATTCTTTGGCAGATGGCACAATATATTAACTGTATAATAATTTTGAAATCAGTGTTTTGTTGATACCACTTATTGCATGCAGTTTTTTTTAGATATAAAGTGGAGAGCCATTTTATAGTTTTCTGTTACCCTTCAGCAATGCTCGAGAACTTTTATTGACATATCATGTGAAATGTACACACACACACACACACACACACACACACACACACACATCAGAGTGTCTCTGGATATCCCAAGTTCACCACTCACGAGACCACTGCTGCTAGAGAAAAACACTGAGGTCATCAAGATTTCTCTTCTTAAGAAGCCGGCAAAAACAATTCAATTGGACACCACATGCTTGTCACAAGACACCAGTAAGACTGAGAAAGCATGTCTTATCTCAGAAAGGCGAAAAGATGTTCAATTTGACAAATCAGTGATTATACTATCAGATGACAAGCTGAGTTGCATAATTACAACAATCACAGACAGCCTGGGAAAAGAACAGACTGAAATAAGATTAGTCAAATCAAGAAGGTTGGCATTCGTTTATAACTTGAGACACAATGACCTCATTTTTCAACCTCTGGGTTTTAGGCAGACATGCTTTTATGCTTTTCCCATGAAAATTAATGGTTAAGTATTAAGTATTTGATATTTGAATGTGGCCGATCACAATAATCTATGTGTTGTTTTGCAGTTGTGCATTGTATCTATCCTGGGCTTTGTGCTCTATTTCATCACCTATCTGCCTGATGAGAGGACCTACACACAGTTCATCATAAAGGTGAGAGGAAAAAGGAGGGAGGGGGGTAAAAAACGAAAGAAAAGGAAGGGAGAAAGTATAATTATGAACACCTCAGCTATTCCATTTGCACATTAGCAATGGATTGTATAATTGGCTGTAGATACCTGAAATGTATGCAGGGCAGAATTACAGCAGCACTGGGACACCCGTCTAATGACTATGCTCAAATATATCCAATTTAAAAGACATCAGCACATTTCATATTAAGTCATTACCATTTAATAGAAACTGATAATAGAAATACTGTCACGTACCAGTCAAAAGTTTGGACACACCTTCTAATTCAATGTTTTCGGGTTCACATTCTAGAATAATACTGGTGATTTCACAACTATGAAATGCCATATTACATCAAGTAATTAAGTAACAACAACAGCAACGGTTAGTTGTTATTTTAAGACCTGAAGGTCAGCTGCTTTGGAATAGTTCTTGCAAGAAATGTATTGTCAAGTGCATTTGCAAAACCTTCATAAAGCACCATGATGAAACCATCTCATGATGACCATCCCAGGAAAGTAAGACTAAAACCTACCTCTGCTGCAAAGGAGAAGTTCATTTCGAGTTACCAGTCTCAGAAATCACCAATTAACAAACAGCACCTCAGATTAGAGCCGTTATGAAGGATTTGCAGATCTTAAGCACCAGATTCATCTCAATATCAACTGTTTAAAGGAGATTATTTCACATTAATCTCACAGCATTATTTCACAACATAGAAAGAAATAAAAATTAGGAATGACCGTGGGATTAGGAGGTGTATCCATACTTTTGACTGGTAGTGTATGAGTAGCATACTGTATAATGTGTGTCAAGAACTACATAGTCTTGATATTTCTCTCCTCATATACAGTTAATGCTGCTTTGCATAAGTATTCCGTCTTTTTGAATGTGTACACATTCGGTAAAGTTACAACCTGAAAAATGAAATGGAAGTATTTAGTATGAATGTACACAAAATTGCCTTCATTGTTGAAGTTTCATGAAATGGGGCGAAGTAATACAGTAAAAGAAAAAATACTACTGTTGCTGCCGTATGTAAATAGTCGAACGAAGTCAAGCAATGTGCAGTTAAAGTGTCATGTGATGTCAGTATAAACACACTAAACAAACAGCATAACGAAGACCATTTGACTATTTAAACAATTCCTGAACAGATGTTCTGGAAAAGTATCAAGCAAAGTTTGGTGCTAAAAATACATCGATTATTTAAAAATAGAAAAAAATACAGCATTAGGAAAGAATGGCAGTACAGGTACTGTAGGTGTGAATCCATTTTCTGTTCAACAGCCATGTTACCTTCCCTTGTGTTAATAATGTTGTGTTGTTAATGTATTAAAGTTATGTTCACTCTTTTAATATACTGTGTGTGTGTGGGCTTTTGCACCTACTTTGAGATTTGCACCTACTAAACTAAAGTTTAAAGCTCTCCATTTCACTGCTTGGTTTTACAGGCATGAGGTAAGGAAGCCAAGGTGCAACTGTACATCTATCTATAGAAAATATAATTGTGCTTAATGTAGGTGGTGTTCAGACAAAGGTCAAGTAAAGAACATACTCTGTCTAGGGTTGTGATATGTTCTGCACACACATGGTGTTATTTAAAAAAATTTTTGCATCGCCTTTTATTATTTGTCTAGAAATATATAAGGTCATAGTGTTGTCCATTTACAGTTGAAGTTTTGAAACTTTGTTGAAGAAATTCTTGTTATAAGGCTCCTCTTATATATTATACCTTATATACTGCTACACTATATGACCAAAAGTACAGTAAACGTTCACTGTATGATGACATGATGTTTTTCTTATGAGGCCTGACATGAAGTCAGCGTTCCAATTCATTGGAGTTAGTGTTCACTTCCAGTTCAAGTAAAAGTGTTCCAAGTCAGTGTTCACTTGGGTTGATGTTAGGGCCACTCATGTTCTTTCTGACCAATCACATTTTTATGGACCTTGCTTTGTGCATGTTGCATTTTCCTGCTGGAACGGGTTTGAATTAGAATCAGAAAGAGTTTTATTGCCATGTACCTTTCCTAGTATGTCCCTTAGTTCCAGTACTTTTGGCCATATAGTATGCAAGAAAGTTCATGCCATGACCAAATCAACACCCTTAACTTACCATGTTTGCTTTTATCTTCCTTTTGTATAATTTCAGCTTTTGTACTTCCTCCTGTGTTCAGTGGGACTAGTCATCTCCATTGTAGTCATCGCCTTTCAGGGCCACCACTACTCCCTGACCAATGGCTTCATATGCAGGGAGATACGCCAGGACTGTATCTGCGCCCTGGAGCCAGAGGACCCCATCGCACGCACCTTCGCCTACACCGGGGTGACAGACTGCACTGCCGTCACTAGCACTCTCATGCTGTACTACCTGCTGCAGATGGTGTTGAATCTGGCACAGGCAATCGTCTGCTTGCTAGGAGCTTTTATCATGTGGAAACACCGCTATCAGGTGTTCTTCGTGGGATTGCAGAGGGGTTCACCCTCTACTCAGCAATGGCAGAAGGTTTAAGAGCAGGACAGGGACAAAGGTTTGGCACAAGGGAAAAGGACAAAAGTTCTGCTGGGAGCAAAACACGTGAAACAGTTGAGTGTGTGGTGTGTCGAGGGCAAATCCAGATTTTACCACAGCATGTCTATTTGTGTGAGTGTACAGCTGAAGAAACACTTTGCATGGCGTGGCAGTAGCATACGGTACTGTGGCAGCAAATTACAGTTTCCTGTCCTTTCTAGGGCTCCTGTATTTTTCTGCATTGGCGTCTGACGTTTCCACTAAAATAAATGTATCCTTGCTTTTGCCAGTGCCAAAACGGATATTCTTATCTAACCGGCTGTATGTGTGATTCAATAGGACAGCTGTCATTCTGGGAGAGCTTCATATTCACTCTGTTTGCATAGGATTTGCATATCAGACTGATGGCCTTAATAGGTAGCAGTTCTACACCTAAATACGTAATTTTAAATTCTTCTGTCCTCCTTTGAGCAGTTGTGCTTACAAGGGGGTCTGTGATATACAACCAGACAAGAGTATGATAATGGAAAAGATCACTATCAGTTAGTTATAATGAGCTATAATTATTATTTATTTATTAGCGCCTAGTAAGGTAAAGGGGCTCTGGAATTAAATAGTTATTTGAAACACACTAATATTTTTTTTAGGAAGTTGTCTATTTCATATTCCGAAACTAATCCAAAGATAACGTCAACTTGAAATTAGCCACTTTTCTTCTTCTTTTTTTATTAATTTAAACAAATGTGGTTAAAGTGCTGTTTATACAGTATATTACATGTTTAACCATTTTAACAACAATTGAGAGTGTGTGAGACATCCTGGCTTAAAACATGTTAAATATTGCAGTGTTAATAATGTATCTTGGTTGATTGTGTCCGGAAATTGCAGTGTATGAACTATAAAGTACAATTGTATTTTATTTTTTTCCAATCTAAAGCAGCCGTCCTTTATATCATTTTATAATACTGTTACATTTGAATAAATATACATTTTTTTAACTGATATGTGCATACTTTTTTTGTATTTATTGTCTGCTCAAAAACATCATTCGACATTTTCCATTGTGTAACCGTCAAAAACATACAGTACTGTCCTTAGTTTTTTTTTTAGGGACACGCATTGCTTAGACTTGCATATCAGCTATAATAAGTAGAAGATCATTAACAGAAATAGTCTTGCATACAGACTGGCAGTTGTAAATCATGTCCAGTAAAAGGACAGGCTTGTGGTCTGAAGTCTTTGCTTACACAGTGGATAAACAGCAGTGCTACTGTCAGCAGCAGAGAGATGGGGGTCAGAGGGGGTCAGAGGGGGTACTCAGACAGACAGCAGATCATTGCCCGATCATTCTAATTGATTTGATATGATGGTTCTTGTTGCATATATTAGACATACATAATTGACAATGTCATACACAAGGCATTGTGAAGACAGTATTCATAGGGTATGATTTTTTTTTTCACTTTCAGCAAGAGGTTTAGAAAATAGTTGAGGTTCAGAATGTGAGCTACATACTTGCAGGTGAAGGGGGAAAAAAAAGAAGCTTTCCGTTCATGTCTGTGACTCATCACCCCTTAATAATTGCCATATCTATTTCTGTGAATGTTCATACAACAAAAATAGGGCAATATGTATAGGTCTCAGTTATGCCCTAAGGTATAATAACATATCAAGGCAATATAATGACTAGGACATAATAGCCCCCTTCATTTGCACAAATGCACTCACAGTATGAAATCAAAGCCATAAAGCCAATACATGTTGTGACAATTGTGCATACTCAGCTATAACATTAAAACAAAAGCCGTTAACTCTGGGATGAAACCGAGTCTAATACAGCCATAGTGGTTTTTATGGTATGTGCCATTCAGCAGGCCGTTTTGCCTGTGCAACACTGAGGCAAATGAAGAAATAAAAGAAAAAGAAAAAAAAGGAGTGGCCGAAATTCCCCCCCCCACAATGTTTTTAAGGAAGAGAGCCTCGGGGTTGTTCCTACACCACCGCTCATGTGACTCCCTCATCTGTTGCATGTCCTTCTCGTGTGACACCTCACATCACATGCACTCGTCACATGCAGGGAGGCAGATTTTAGATAAACAGACAATGCAAACAAGTGTTAATCACTGTGGCAAAACTTTCAGTTTAATTAAATGTGTTTTGTGTGTGTGTGTGTATCTACAGTTATTGAGAATATAGAATCAAACTCATGTCGACATACAGAAAATCTATATCTTGAGCAATTTTTTTATTGTCATTTTTATATATATATATATATATATATATATATATATATAAAAATGACATCTATATATATATATATATATATATATATATATACATACACACAATTTAATCAATATACATTTAGATTAATAATAAAGTAATTATATTTTCCTGACTGTACAGTAAGTGTGAAATTCTCAACAATGCGGCTGTTTGAAAATATGTTAATTTTTATATCTGAATAAAAGAGAGAATGACATTTAAAAATAAAAGTCAGATACTGTATAACCTAATGTCTTGATTCATTTAATAAGTTTTATGTTTTATATTCTAACACTTGGTCAAATATTGACTGTGTGTCAATATTGTTTTGGCACTATATAAAAGGGAATTAACTCAAACAGTCTGTTCTCTGTGGGAACATACATAAGGCAATCATTGGACAAATTACAAATGGGTGTCAAATTATAGGAAAAAAAAAAATCGACATATAGCGTGTTTATTAATGTGTTGGGCCAGCATGAGCTGCCAGAAGACTTTTGCTGAAACTTGCCAAAGATTCTGAGACGATTCTTCTGGTGGAAAAACCTCGTGATGGTGGTATAGAGTGCTAGTCAATGTCTCCCATTGGTATCCAAATGGGTTGAGATCTGGTGACAGTGATGGCCATAGCATATAATTTACCTCACTTTGTGAGGCCTCGTGCCCTGTAAAGGGAGTAATGGGGGGGAAAGAAAAAAAAAAAAAAAAAAAAAGATCCAGGAAAAGACCACTCCCCTTTAGGGTAGAATTCTTTCACCAGTAGAGAAAGGCGATCAGGTTTCTTCATCATGTTGGTTTGCAATTAATTTTCCATCTAAGACAACAAGTGAAGCCAAATCTTGCCAGGAAAATACCATAACACAGCCACATAACTCAAGAAACGCACAAACATACAGAAAAATGCGATTTCACTAAACGTAACTTTACTTAATTTGTGTGAAGAGCAGCACTAACTTGTCCTGCCATCTCACTGACTAGACAGAGCTTTCCAGAACTTTCCCTGCTTATTGATGGCTGTTTGTGCTAGTAGCTCAGTCAGAGGCTAAATTTGGCAGCCCCATTTCTCACGTAGGCTACCAATCTGCCATTTCTGGAACTGGGCCAGATATCTACCCACACATACAACACGTATTATATATTAAAGCCCCAGTGATGTAGGATTTGAACACATTTACCCAAAATGGTGCGATTAAACCTGGATTATATTTCAAATCTTTTTTTTGTTTGGAGGGGAAGCAGTTGATCAAAAGTTGATTCCAGTTATCTGATTTTTTTTCTTGTAACATGGATGTGAAAACTCTCTGAAAGTTCACAGAGATACATTTCATAATCTCAGAAGACAGACTGGTTAACTGCAGTCCTATATTCATGGATGGTAATTATTTACTACTGCTTGAAGACAGGCGGAACTCTGGACTATAAATACTCAAAGGGGGGAAATGTCACATGGTGAAGCGTAGGGCACTTTCTAGGTGACTTTGTCACAGACACTGCTGTCTGTGTGTGTGTGTGTGTGTGTGTGTGTCTTCATAGGTAGAGTGCACAGAATAATGAGTTAAATGATAGTTCATACATACATATCTTTTTATTACAGTATTATAATCAAATAAAATAATCTATCGTTTGAGATCATTTGAACATAAAAAGCATTTCTTCTCAATAACACCCTTTCAATCCTCACACAAGTCACTTGTGCAAAACCACAAACAATAACAACATAAGGTGACTTAAGAGTGAGTTGAGCTGTCTTGTTCAAAGCACATTTAAATGTTAAAATAGGGAATGCTTTAAATCAATAATTGACAGAAGTAAGTCAGCAGGATCTTCTGGCCGTGTCTGCTGACTGCAACCGATCCAGCATCCATACATTCACCCAGTCACTAATCACACACAACGTTTTTAAAAGGTACCCCGGTGCAGTGATTTGCTTAGTAGGCACGACATACATTATTAATAAAATTGAACAACAATGACCAACAACTTTGAAAATGTTTCTCCTAATGAACCCAAATAGTGACTGTGAGATGAGATGAACATTTTGTTTCCAGTTCTAAAGGATAAAAGGACATTTTAGTCAGCAGTTATTCTATGAGAAAAAGCTCTAAGGCACTTCCAAAGCAGCAGTAACCCCAGTGAATGAGGTACATCCTGAAGTTCACCTTGACTTACATTGCTCTCCAGTTACTGCCAAAAGTAAGACCAATAAAATGGAATGACATTTAAAACACAAGTAATACTTTATAGTTAAAAATCCTCAGGCAGCATTTCCATTAGGGATCTGCCCTAGACAGGAGACTCAGGAGAAACATCGCTGATTTGCTGTGTAAGAGGTTTGAGTGAGACAGTCCCTAGGCATTTCTCTAAAAGCTCAAGGTCTGAACAGAAAACCAGTCTGTGATGTAAGGACAGTAGTGATGTGTGTCCTGTCGGCCCTCTTCTCAGTGTGTGGGGGGCAGGTGGTGATTGGCTTGTGTTGGACCCAGAAAGCCCATCCTCTGCTTGTTTTTCCTTTGCTCCGTCATCTACAAACACACATGAGGGGGGGAAAAAAAAGGAGAGTCCAATCCATCAATCAGCTCAACCTTCAGAGAAAAAAGCATGAATGTCTTTCAAATTCTCTGAACTCCTGAATGTAGAAGTGGATGTCTGAGAAATGCTTAAGAGTTTGTTTTAGATGAGGAAAGTTATAGTGTAGACATTCCTGAGCTTTGATGCTGCTTTTCACATAATGAAGGACAGTCACATTCAGCGTTCATTATTTTCAGCGCTCATTAAAAAATATTGGAAAAGCCTAGCTGGATGGTTCACAGCCAGTTCAGTTGGATGAATGTAATGGCTTTTTATTTCTTTTTTTTTTTTTTTAAATGAAACTATTTGAAACTCTTGAACTCACTCAGAAAACTTGAAATGTTTATTTCGAAAAGAGTAAATCTGATCAGGCATTGCTAATTATTTTAGATTTAATGTCTCGTTAACGGACACATCGTAAGATGAATAATCACCTTTGCTGAGGGTTTGATTCCCGCATTGGGTCTGTGTGCTGTGGAGTTTGCATGTTCTCCCTGTGCCTGATGGGTTTCCTCTGTGTACTCCAGTTTCCTCCCATAGTCATGTAGACTAGGCTACAGTAACTGGCATTCCCAAATTGCCCATATTGTGTGTGTATGCACGCACTCTGCGATGGATTGGCTGGGATGGGCCTGAGATTACCCCTGTACAGGATAAGCGGTATAGATGATGTACTGTATGAATGACTGGGAAACAAACAAATCTAAAGGACCAGCTCTTTGTCCCTTATCTCCACTTATAAATTTCTGAAATTGTCAAATTTGTTTATCTATGTTTATACACACATTTAAGTTCACTTTAGAAAGTAGAACCCCCAAAACAGCCACAAATCTTCATGGCATCAATTCCACATGATGTTGAAAATATTCCTTCAAGATTCTGATCCACAGTGATATGATTGCAGATTTTTTTTTTAGGTGTACTTACATGTTGTGAATCTCCAGTTCTAGCACATCTACTTAATTCAGATCCGTGAACTGAGAAGACCATTAAAAAAAACCAGAACTAACCGTCATGCTTATGAATTTTTCAGTATACTAAGAGTTCGGCCACTTGATTGTCTTATTAGGAACATCTGTACACCGACTTATTTGTAATATATAAATCAGCAAAACAACACACAATTATGTCTTTAGAAAGATGTGGTGTTTTGTCCTCTGAAATAGACCACAACCAGCTGAGCAAAGCCACTGTCCTGGCTGTTCATATTGGTAGTTTCGCATACCTCAGCAGGACTGGAGCTCAGAGGTGGGGAGGGAGGGGGGGGGTGTTTAATTAGGCCTGATGCCAAGAGAGAAATCGCTTTAATAAGTTACTTAACATCTAGCGTGTCCAGGGGAATTACAGAGAGCCCTTGGCACATGACCGCCAGGAATCAGAGTCGATGCAGAAGGTACAGAATATTCACTGCTTACTTTAATTCCAGCAAGGTTTAGGTTATATTATGCTGATGTTCTAGACCCACCCCTATCCCAACGACCGGCCTGTGAGACTACGGGGCAGACAGGTGATGGGCCACAGCTGTGTCATACTGTATTAGAATACACAGAGCTTATTTATACGATTAGGGTCCTGGTGCAGGTTCTGGAATTGCTGAAGCATGTTTAACATTTCTGAACTTTTCCCAACATCCAAACATAACCGATTGACCAGGAAAATCAGTTTAATGTGATACCAGTTTGAAACTCAGAAGGGTCATAGCTACAGAGATTTGTTTTTAGGATGACGACATGCTCTTTTCATATATAGGCCATGAAATTAGTAGAGTCTTTAGAGATTTTAATAATAATAATAATAAAAAAATGTAAAAAAATAAATAAATAAATAAATAAAAATAAACAGATACATTTCTGAAGAAAATGTGAGTCGTGCTTGCCGTGGCAAAACTCAAGCCACTGGACCTTTCATAATGAGAGACTATAGGATCATGTGCTCTAAAGGGGTTGCTAGGACATGGCTTGACAGCTTCACAATGATCCTAAGAGACTTGTAAGAGCCATATCGTACTTTTGAATTTGTTGTTGTGTTTGTTTTTATTTCATGTTATTTTACCTTATTCTATTCATTAGTTAAGCATTAAGCATTAAGTTTATTACATAAGCCATAAGCTTTGAATTTGTTAGTTAAGCATCCATTTTGACAATCGTAAGTTGGTCTGTGATGTCATTCCACTATTACATGTATCTGTATGACTATCGCATGATAGAAAGTTCAGTTTAGATGCGGAAGGCTACGGAAACACAAGCTTTTGACCGTAACCTAATCGTAATTCAAGATCTTAGTAAGATACAGCAAATAGGTTGTTGTTGTAAAAGTCAGAAATTTACAAGATACAGCAACTGGTGTTGTAACCACAGTGGATTTACTCAAGACGACCGTATGAAGTGTTGATTCTTTGATGCTGGAAAATAAAATACAAGAGACAAAGAAATCATCGGACTTCAGTTTTTCGTGTGAGTAAAAAAGGCAAACCAAAGATACGCGTCAAAACTAGTGAAATAATATGTCCGTATCTACAAGACTGATTGGTTGCCTGAGTAAAATGTGTCCACCCCCATATCTCTATGACAATGGAATCCACAGTTAGGTTGAGTTTTAAAGTTCCTAGGGAAGTTACCACATCAAGGAATGCAACTGCGAGCATGTCCTGTTTTAACGGAGAGTACCTTCACCATAATTCGTATATCAAAGGGGAAAATTTGGGTACCTCTTGAGGTATAACTTGTATCCTCTTAAGGGGTATGTTCTGACACAGCTTGCAAGCCTCTTCAAAATGTGGTAAATTTTATATTTCTACAAAATTCTTGCTCAGCCCCAGATTCCGCCGGAATATTATCACCACTAATAATAATCATAATAGGGAAGGCTCATACATGCCCGCGTGGACCAAAATCAAGCCCGTCAATGCAGCACAAATAACTGAAAAAGTAATTGCTGCTCATATTGAAAAGGCACCAGAACACTCAGTACACCAACCACAGCCCAATGTGCATGGGCCCCAGAAAGTATAAAGCCTAAGATGGCTAAACCAGCCTCCAAATTCCAGAGAGTCCTTTCTGACTAAATACCCATGGGATTTGCCCGACAAACAAGTCTGCTTAATGGAGGCCCCATCCCGAAACCCCCTGTGGGGCCAGGACCGCCCCAGGGGCGCCAGGTGAAACCAGGTTATAATGTTAATGATTTTAATGTTATTGCTGATCTGAGTATATCTGTCAGCTTAAGTCTTGTAGCTTCTTAGATTCCAAATTTAGATCTACAAAGTTTCTGCATAATTCACTCATACACCAAATCCTAATCTCCAACTACTGCTGCTCAGGATATGTCACATGGTATCACAACATATCAGCAAAAAGTGGTATCTGCCCTCTACTTCATGCCACCCCTCCCACTCAACCAATTTAACTCTCTTGGTTTTAAGCCACAGTTGGCTGTAGCATCACTGTGTCTGATCTCCTGATAATAGGAATTGAAATTTAGTTTTAATGGTAAAATACTGCATGTCCTCAAAGAAGTAAAACTAATAAACTCTCAACAGTAGTTATTTTTATACTCAGCTTGATTAAACTCCTACAGCTGATTATGTAATATGGTTTGGGTTTTAAGGGGGAGCTATTATGCAAAATTAACTTTTTGGTCATTTTAGACATTCAGATGGGAAATAAACATTCCCTTTTGTCATATTTGGCCAAGGCTTAAACAAGCCAATTAAATATTCCCTGGAATTTGACCCCATTTAAGATGATTCTTTTCCCCAGCTTGTAGCTCAGCATTGGTGCTCTCTGGGAGGGTGTGGTTCGTTTGGCATTAGCTCATTTAAATAAACACTGAGACAGTGTGTTCGTAAGAGGAGTGAAACTAAGGGAGCTTGAGGCATGACAAAATGCATTCTCTAGGTCAGGAGCATAGAACATAGGGGTTGTGGGGTTTCCTCCCAATATTGGCTGAGAGTTGTGCGTAACACCTTTTGCTTTTAACATCTTTTTTGCACAATTTTCTGTTGTTTTAAATTTTCCCAGGGTTATTTGAAGGAAATGATGTCATGTGGCGCACGCGTTGGTTGAGAGAGGGAGAGTGTTGGTTGAACAAGTTAGCGAGTGAATAAGGAGAGGCGTTAGAGCAGTAGTGGCATGACCGAAGCAGTGAATCAGAGAATCATTATTTTGTTGCACAAAGGTTATGGTTTAAAAGCAAATAAAAACAGTCACACATATAGTATAACCATGCATGAAAGATTTTGTTGGAATGAAAAAAATAAATTAATAAATCAACTATCACCACTTAAAAACACAGTATCCAGATCTTATACAGTTAATGTGTCCAAGTTTGAACCTGATCCAAATACCTTCCATATCGTATCAATATTCTAGTGATTTTTCCTCAGATACACCTAATAACCCTACTTTTACCCCAGTAATACCCCATCGTTTACCTACGATAATGACACAGCAATAAAACATGGGATCCTCAAACCATCCTTTGCTGGTTTCCTCAAATCCCAGCTTCAACACAGGATCATGAAGAATGAAGTGGCAATATTAGCAGCGACACACATTCCTAGCATTACCTACAGTATGTCAGCATTTTTGTCAGCCCGTAATGCCCTCCCTTGAATTCAACCATAGGAAGTATATAACAAATTGAGGGTATTTTGATGGATTTGATGTATTTTGATTGGTCCAGAAGGTACTGAGGGAATTTGCTTGTAAACAGAGTGGGAAAGTTCGTGACATTCTAAACATGCGATTCCTTAAGGGAATTGTTTTATTACAATGGAAGGAGGCAATGGTTGTTCCTGTGCAAAAAAAATAAAAAATAAAAATAAAAATCACCCCCTCAATTGAAGAACTTCAGCCAGTATCATTAACCCCACAGCTGAACAAGATAGCAGAGAGGTTTGAAGCGAATTGGGTCAGAAGTAATATATCCTCAAACCTTGACCCTTGCCAGTTTGGGAGTTGGCCAGGAAGATTTACTCATGCCCTGGTGAGCATCCTGGACACAAACTATAAAGTAGCCGAGACTTCTCTGCAACCTTATCACCACTGATTTTTTCAAAGCATTTGACAAGGTAGGCCTTACTGTCGCAATGGAGCGTCTCTTACAGCTAGGTGTCAGGGCTGCCCTTACGTCGTAGCTGTGTAGCCATGTTTCCGGCAGAATATTATGAATGCTATTCAGAGTGGTCCAAACTTAAGGTTTAACTGCCCATGACATGTCGTGGCTGTCTGATTTTCCTTGCTCTTATTAACTGTTAAGTCAGACCCTGATGTACTCAGATGGAAATTTATAGATGATTTAAACCTATAACATGTTTGTCATGCTGATAATGTAACATCACCCCAAATGGCCCTGGATAATTTAGATTACAGGGTTTAAAATAGCAACTGATGTAACTAAATAGCACTGAATCAAATCAAGTGCAAAAACTTAATTGTGGCAGTGATGAAAATGCCACCTATATCTACACCCATCTTTCTGTCTCTCTAACAATTACAATCATGTGACACAGTGAGAGTACTTGGGATTTTGATTCAATCAGATCTGCAGTGGGGTCAACTTACAGGATAGAAACTTTTGTCAAGAAGGCCTAATGGAACTTGCACTTTTTTGAAAAGGCTGTGAGCGCCTGATGTGCCTATATCAGATTTGGTGACCAGCTATGTTGGTATAATCCACCCTGTTCTAGAGTATGCCGCTCCTACTTGGCATGGAAGTTTGCCACAGGCGTCGTCTGAAAAGACCATAATTTGCAGGGCATACAGTAGTTATAAACATGCTCTCCAAGCCCTCTCACTGCAACCCTCCAAGATAGAAGAAACCAATTATGCGGAGATATTGCCCGCAACCCCCTTGACTCCACTTTCAGGAACTGGCTCCACCTTACAACAGCTCAAACATCTCAGCAGTTAACATGCCCAGTTGCAGACTCTCCAAGCCAGACCAGAGAGATCCTCCCATCCCATTTTATCCCATGTTATTAAATGGGTCATTACAGTAGGATGCTGGTTACAAACATACATTTAATGTTAACCTTATGTATTTCAAAATATAGCTTATATATTTCTTTTAACTCCATTGTTCATACATCAAGCACTGATGTATTTTAGTTTTTCCAAGTAAAACTGCCATATGAATATAAAAAAAAACCCCTCAACAATCATTATTTCTATGTTGATTTCAAGCAGGGTAAATGTTTTACATTTGGACCACTTTGCGCATATTTACAAAAAATCTTTTCTGATTAGATGCTTTGTGCATCTTTTAAAGTTGGAATTTCAATAATATTCTCCATAGCTAATATCTAGATTTGTCGCTAGACTCTTTACTGAATTACTGTAAAACTGTTAGAAGGATATAAACCTAAGTTGGCAACGCTGCTTTCTAGTCTATGCTGCGTTGCACGGGATAACTAGTCATGTTTGCAGAGTACTGTATAACAGTGCAAGTGTTCCAGTTGAAAAAAAAAAAAAAAAAAAAAGATATGTAGCACTATTATTCCTATCTATTTGGTTTACCAGTATAAGGCTTGTGATGAAAGTGTTATTCAACTTGTGTGGTGGATTATATATTATTATCTATATAATAAACTATTTTTATTCTACGCTCCTCTACCTTTCCATTCTTTTGGAATATGTGCAGGAAACACGTGTATGCATGCAGTCAAGTTGCAGGGCAACCTTTAAGACAAGACAGTAGGAGCCTGTATGCTGTCCTCTCATTTGGTGTGTCACAGCACTTAGGGCTGGAAAGAGTGCGTTACCTGTTCTTTGAGCTCTGCAAGCTGAGCAGAAAGCTGTGCTACGAGTGTGACAGTGGTATCAAGCTTCTCCTGCAGTAAGCGCATCTCATTCTGCTCACTCTCCCCTTCACTGCTCACTAGAGACATGGCCCGCATCCGTGGGAACCAGTCCAGGTTCTTCTCCTGAGAGAAGAGAGAAAGGGAGAGAGAGAATAAAAAAAAAAAAGTGTCAGCCACAAAGTTAAAAATTTACCAGGAAAATGTGGCAAGAATTGCTGCTGTTGCTGCTAATAAAAGGACAAAGATACAGTTGTTCACCAACATTAGTACAGTAAGGTTTATATGTTTTAAACACACCTGGCCATGAGTCTCTTTATGAATGTTCAGCATTCCTTGCAAGGTAAGTTCCTCTTGCATTATAGCACATGGACCTATGGTCAATAAATGTTTACTTGTGTTCGTGCACGTGTCGATGTGTGTGAGCCGGCAGTATGAGAGATAAGGAGGAGGTAACAGTAAAGCTCAGCCACTCATCAAACGCAGTTATGTAAGGTGCTTTTCACAGCCAGGCGGATGCAAAGGTGCTGCGAGTTCCAGGATGCGGCCACGCTCAGAAGTGGGAACAGAGTGTCTCTCACTCTTATGCAAGCAATCAATCACGCATGCACGGACTCACTCACGTACATGCCTTTGTCTTTAAACAAAGCATTTGTTGGCACACATGGAAATGAGCTTCCAAGGAAGCAGTGTTCATTAAACAGGATGTTACACTAAATGGTGCCCAACCCAATTCCTACTCCTCAGGAACGGCACAAGCTTTAGGGAGATTCTATACGATCTAGGATAAACGGTTTTGGTACTGATATAGTGCGATACGTAATATGCTTTCAAACAAAAGTCGTGAATGTCTTTACCTCAAAATTATGCTTTCTGGAGTGAAGTGCATTATTAACAATACATTTGTTTGTTTAATAATAATAATAATAATAATAATAATAAACCTTTCATACATTTAATATGCATCTCAAAAAAACGTAAAAAAATAAATAAATAAATAAAATAGGAAAATTAAAAAAAGAAAAACGCAGTACTAATAAAGCTTAAAAATGGAAAACAATAAGGTAATTACAAACTGCAATAGAATGGGCTTCTTCTTTACAAACTGTAAAATAAGACACACAGTGAAGAACCGGACAGTGGAGAATCCTAAATGAATGAGCATCTCATATGAAGTCAAAAAAACAAACAAACTAAAAATTTGCATCAAACAGAGCGTTATATAACAAGCAGCTTGTTTAAAAAAATAAATTTTTATGCAACTGGGTTCAATCAGGTTCAAATAATGTTCACTCTGAAATTGAAGCATACTGGAGTTCTCCTAGAAGCAAACTTGAGTGTGATTGCTGTGTTCTCTTTCTCACACACACACAAGGCGGCCCAACAGTCTGCATCCACAGGGACTTTTCCTTATATGAAATCTGATATTTTTCAGTAGTTTATCAGACTCCGCTCAGAACAACTTTTGCACTAATAAAGTCAAGAAAATCATCTCCCCATGCAAAAACATCAGTTCTGATGCACGAAGAAGTGTTCAACGTTTTGTATATACACCGCTCGGCACATACACAGCTGTCATGAAGTCACCGGAATTTATTCTCTTAAATACATCTTAACCTTTGGATCAAACCACCCCGGTGTATACACACCACATCAAGGAGCACAAAAGGATTCAATTCAAACAGACCAAGATTCATATATGTAAAATGTAAACACACCCATATGCTACTCCAGCAGAGCTGCTGAATGTCACAGCACAGTGTCTATACCAGCATGTTAAGTTGCGAGTCGCATGAG
Organism: Channallabes apus; assembly: GCA_030522415.1. Classification (NCBI taxonomy): domain Eukaryota; kingdom Metazoa; phylum Chordata; class Actinopteri; order Siluriformes; family Clariidae; genus Channallabes; species Channallabes apus. Next base: position 30,332,603 of record CM060110.1, read on the forward strand.
GTCACACTCTGCATGCAGGAAGTCTGCCTCCTGTAGAGGGAATCCAGGAGAGCCAGCCAAAATCTCCAACGCTGCCTTAATATGTGTCAGCCTTATTTAAAATAAGAGTCAGTAGAGTCTGTCTCCTTCTGCACAAGAACATGATTTTGCCTGGACTGTATCTTTGGACATTTTTAAATATGTTTTATCTCCTTCTTCATCTATAACACTTCTACATAAGGCTCTGTGTTTTGGACAGGGCTATGGCTTATGGGGGTGGGGCACTGTTTCATAACTTGTACAGATTTTGTGGTACACTACTCACACACAGGTATCATCAAGTATCAACTGGGCCGGTGGAATATAATCTGCCATAATATCTGGCCACATCTGGATGTTTGTTTGTTTGATTTTTTCCCCCGCAGCACCTCCATAAATTAACAATGGAATATGCTGGTTGAAGTTATTATTCAAAACTATGTAAAAAGAACAAAAATAAATAAATAAATACATGCGACAATCAACAATGAATCTGGACTGATTTGCACAGGTGGTTCGATCTCTCTGATATTTACTGACACCACCTGCAAGCCCCGCCCCCTCACATGCGCTCTGCTGCGATCACAAAGCATCGTCACATTCTGTCAAGCTAAACTGAGAATTGTTTTTATCATCTTACTAATATAAAATCAAATCCATCTATATACCCATTTACCATTAGACAACTGTATTACTTATACACTCATAAAGGACTCCACTCAACAAAAGAATATATAAATTGCATCCAAAACTGTTAAAAAAAAAAAAAAAAAACAGTCTTTGATTGAAAACAAAAAAGAAACTAACAAAAACAAAAATCGGCTTATAATGACTTAGATGTAACTGTTCACAAATGATGGGTGGGGGGGGGTTGTTTAATTTGAAAATGCTTAAATACAGTTTATTCCTCTGACACCTGAGCCGGACACAGCAGACGTGTTCAAACATGTAAAAGGATGATTTTTCTAAAATAAAATATGTTTATATATTAAAATTTTTATTTGCCAGCAAAGGAGTTTCCAACTGCACAGCTGATGATACTGTTACACCCCACCCTTCCCTACGGTCCTTAAACATGAAACAGTGGAAATACCCATTTTCCTGTCTTTTTGACATGGTATGGGGAAACTGCAAGCACAGAAGAAGAACCTAGTAATTTTCAAATAAGATATAAACTCAGTTGACCTGAAACACACCATTATCAGTGTTATGCTGTTACTCTATTAATCACTAAGTTGCTTTCCAACAGAACTACAGTACAATGCAGCAACAACACCGCCAGGACTGAAAATAGCAACATGATTGCCACAATCAGTTTGATTAACAGGATCAGTCACTGCATCCCATCTAATAGTCAGCTGCATATACAAACACACACACACTTTAAGATCGCACGGTTTCAGACTGGACAGTGAGATAGAAAAGTGAATAGACATTGCGTACGTGTGTGTGTGTGTGTGTGTGTGTGTGTGTGTGTGTTATCCCACCCAGAATCAATGACCTTTGCACTGTGCAGTGATCACGAGTCCAGAGACCCGTCGTCTTCCTCCCTCCCTTTCCTGCTGCCGCCAACGGTGTATGACGATGGTGTTGCCTAGGAGATGCCTGACTCACTGTGTGATAATGAGCGGCAGGGCAGGGGTGTGTGTGTGCGCGTTTGTGTGGAAAGTGGAGGGGGGTAGAGGAAAGCACGTGTGAGGAAGGGCTGAGCTATTAGTGGGCCACTTGAGATGGCTTACATAACACTGCTGTGGCTGCTGCAGTACCTGCTTATTCTCCCTTATGCGTGTATGTGTATATATATATATATATATATATATATATATATATATATATATATATATATATATATATATATATATATATATATATACACACACACACACACAGTATATGCATAATGAACCATTGCGGTATATCTGCTTTATATTCAAGCGTGGCTACAAAGTTCTGAAGTTCTTCTGTCTTCATGACCGCCACTGCAGTGTACACAGGTACACAGCTGCAACTCTTCCCATCTAATATCTTCTATTTATTTTTCTGAACTTATTGGTAAAACCATAATAGACCTTTCTCTGTTTGATAGAAAAAAATGAACACATAGGAAATTATAAAGAGCACATACAGGCGCAGACAAAATCAAAAAGCAAACAAAAAAAATAATCTTGACAAAATATTAGACAGGGGGGTTTAAAACAACTTCATATCAGCTGGACATTCAGTAAACTTGTACAGGACAGATGGTGTTTGACAGTTTTATTAGCCACATGGTCATCTGGGAGAACCCTTCACATAGTGAAATTTTTGACATTTTCTACTATATAAAGGTTTGAACTGAAACATTCCACTCCATTCCAGGTCGACTGAAAGACACCAATGCTTTATCTGCCCAAATGACTAAACACGATGTATTGATTTAACTTGAATGTAATATCATTATTTAGTAATTAATATTGAATAAACATAAAAAAAGAAAACGGTCTATATCTACAATATATGCCATCGTTTATTAATAGGAATTCAGTGCTACATTGGGTATACTTATTAATAATCTCACTTATTTTGACAAACATTTCAATATTAGAAATCATGACATTTCCATTAAATACGTCAGAGCTGGGAACCTGACCGCAGGCCGAGTGTCAGGCCCGGACCTTGATCCTTTTCCGATACATGAGAATAATTAATGTACTAGTAACCTACTGTAGAGCTTTTTTCCTCAAGGTGAGCATGACTTTACACAATCAACGCGATAGTTTACTGTGTATAGAGAGAGCGTGCTGAAGAAACAGAAACAAAAACGCGACAGCATGGCTTATTCCATAAAAAAAAAAAAAAAAGGAAAGAGGAAATTAGTCTATGAAAACTGAACCCTCAAAGATGAATGGACAAATCAATATGTTTATTCTTCCTGTGGGAAGTTTAAAACTAGTTTGCCTAAATTTTGATAAAAACCAATAATGTGAAGCACCACTATGAGACAAAACACGGGTGGTTTGAACAAGCAAATCCACAGCAGACTGAGGTGAGGGTCTGTATGACAGAGCTACCTTTCACATTCATTTATACTGTAGCTCAGCAGCGTGCAAATTTATATAAAAGATTCACTAAAGATCGATTACGATTAAATATTGCTGTTTGTATTCGTAGTTTAATGTACAAATATTATTGAAACTTTAAATTGCCTAATTTTTGCAGAATATGATTGCATCGAGATCTATAACACAAAAAAACTAATTCAGACCTTAGTTTAAAGAAAACTGTATTGACGGGACCTGATTACATGTTAATGCAGTATCTCTACCCTGTTCCACAGGATGCGGCTAGTTTCTTACGCAGTGCTGTCTTCATTCACACTTCACCTGCTTTATCCGGGCCGAAGTCACTACATGACCAATCTGAATAACTGATCATTTACATGGGAACACAGCTGATTAATTCAGTGACTAATTCTGTTCTACTTCTTTATTAGCTCATTTTTAAACTCATCTGTACAAGAGTGTGTAAGCGCTCTTCTCTATTTTGACAGAGAGCAACACAGGAGCAAAACAGACATTTTCACAGCCGGCATCTGATTACAAACTGGATTGATAATGATTATGTCTGGTTTGTATATGGCATCTATCTATCTCACAAGTGGCTGGAACCGTTTTAGGCATCTTTAGGCAGATTTAACTCTGGCGAGATGTTTGCAGGCAGAAAGCGTGTTAAAATGCTGAAAGGAAACATTCCCACATCATTTTGGTGGAATAGACTCGTGGGTAGAGGCTTCAAAATATGGTGAAATTTTAGTCAAAAGGAGACTATTATCAATTGGGGCAATTTTACATGCAGAATTCCAGCAGAGCTCCATCTGGCCGGCTTTCTCAGACTGCAAAGGTTTCTTCAAACCATTCCAAGCATAAAAGCAGGACCTTCATCCTTCTTTGATCTTACTCCAGGGAGAACACAGGGTATAATTCTTCCACTCTGGAATAATTAGCAAAGCTAATGAGATAATTACACAAAAGCAGTTAAGTGGACAAAAGTGACATGAGGTCTTTGTGTAAATGAGCAGCATGAAGCAGCGGAAGCTGGTGTAAACTTCACAAAGATGGATGTGAAACCCAGCAGCGGTTAGGAAACAGAGGTTGCTGTACTGCACGATGATGCACAGTCCCTATTTAAGACTTGTTAATTAGCTGTTGATTAATACCTACATGTTCTCATTACAGGGGGTGAAACATGACGATATCAGAATGAAATCATTTTAAACGTTTTGCCATCTGTCCAAATGGCTTGGTTACTCGATGTGGTGGAGTTACATGATAATTAACTTTTTCCCCCCCAACTTTCTTTATACTATGATGAACGTCACCAACATACTTTTGTCTTGACTTACTCTCGTATCAGACTAATCGACAAGGCTGAGGGTTTCGCAGTACATCCAAGCTTGATGCCAGTTGCTTGTCACATGTTTGTTCAAACTGTCTGCTCAGTCTATCCATGCATAATAAGTAGAGCATATCAGTGAGGGCAAGAAGCTAATTATCAGATCAAAAAAAGTTTTAAATTAAAGCAAATTTGTTAATTGAAACACTCAAAAATATGGATCCATCCATCCTGTTGAAAGATCCATCAACCAAGCTCCAGCTGGTAAAAGGAGCCAAATTTTTGGCTCAGGAGCACTTGAGGACCTTGTGTCCTCAAAAGGTTCCAGTATGCTTAGAAGAACAACAGCCACAACCTCACACACCATTCGCTACACTGAACAGAGTGGATTACTTTCGTTTTCTTATGAGAAGATGCCAAATCTTCCCTGTGTGCCAAAAAACTCTATTTTAGTCTCATCTAACAAAGAAGTTTCCATAATGCCTAGTGAGCTTTAATGAACTTACACAGAACTTTATTTATGGTTAGTTAAATGAAAAGCCTTCCAAACATTTTTGCATCGAGGTGGAGTCTAATTGTGGATTTGGAGATGTTTGACTTCCATCTTCTGCAAATCGCACATTGTCGTGGCAAAATACACTTCCAGGCAGACTCATTATAACAGCAGCTTCACTTGTTTTAAAATTCTTAATGATTTCTCCAACAGCGGGTGTGGGCATTTTCAGGCATGTTGCTATTTCTAAAATAATGACTGCCTCGTTTATGCAAATAAATAACACACTGCTGTCTCATTTCTCACCTTCCCCCATGTGGATGAATGACCTTGAAGGGAATTTGGCCTTCGTGTCACCCCGTATTCATACCCCATATAAACAGGAAGTCATGCATGACTGCGTTCTTAGTTCAGTTACATTTTGTTCCAAATGTACCAATACCTGTGTGGTGACATTAACTGAATTAACAATTTCTTGTCTCAGTGGGAGACAAAGCTCATTAACCACAAAGAACTTTTTCATAACCCCTACCTGTCTTTTCGGAGGGTGCCGATATTTCTAACCATCGATCTGTCTATTCATTTGCTGCTTTATTTTGACTTAAAAAAAAAATCTGTACATGCTCATTAGGACCCAATCCTTTTTTCGTATAATGAAGTAAGTTTGTAAACTAATTTTTCTAATTATTGTCAAAGTTTTATATCAGCCAGCGCTACAGTCGTACACCCTTGCCAAAAAGTGCTAACAAGCACGACTCAGCAAATCTTCCGTCTCCCCTCTGCTCTGCTCGTTAACATAACATCAGCGGTCTTGTTAATGAGCAGTTAATCACCACGCCACTTCCAACATTCTCAGCGAGAGACGCAGGACCAAGTCGTGCAGACACACAACCACAGGTACTGTATACACACACCCACAGACTAATGCACTGGGGACACTGGTGCATGCTCTCTCTCTCTCTCTCTCTCTCTCTCTCGATCTCCATTTTACATACACAAACATGACACAAAGACATTGCTCCTGCCTTCCAGAGACATCTGCAGCTGTAGATACATTAATATGGAAAATATTACTCTTTTTTTTTGGTGCTTAGTACAAATTCGGTGCATTCAAATTCAGCGATTTATTGCAGCAAAATACACTCATTCCGAAAGCCACATGAGCTAAATGCCTTTAAATGCCGTCAGTAAGTGATCATGTAAACTTTAACTTATAACAGTATGAACCTTTTTTTTCACCCCGAAATGAAAAACCTGTTCTTCATTCACTGGATTAAATAATTTCCACATAAAAAAATCTGATCCTATGGTCAAGCATGAAATTAGTAACAGGAGAAATGTAAGTAGAACAAGTCAAAACCATACGGTGTATACTGTATGTATAATCACCTGCTAGACTAGACTAGGACGCTTGGAAACCATGGTAGAATCATGGTAGAAACCCTGGCCTCCCTAGAACTCCTTTAAACATGTGGAAATAAATTAGATCAAAGTGAGAACCACCCAAGGATCAGATGAACTGAATGTTCACGGTATTGACTGCAGTCGGCTCCGAGCCACCTCGGCCACGCTGGTCATTCACAAACGCACAGCCTTTTTAAAACATCTGCACCATTCAAAAGTTTTACTGCGGCTAAGAATCTTCCCTACTGTGTTCGAAGTCTTATGTAAATGTCAATCGGTCTTACACCTTCATTCATTATAATTCATTTGAACTCTCCTCATAATGGAGGGTATAAATAGTAAAGGAATAAATCAGAACAAACAAATAAATACATTAATAGAAATCAAATAAAAGCAAAACAAAAATAAACCGGCAAACATTAAAACAGTATGAAGATATTTTGGGAGAAGATTCTAAATCTTTTTTTGCTACTAATTGATTGTTATACTGGCATTTACTGGCAAATCACTAATCTTATTTACCACTCATTCCCGTTTCATGCGAGTCTTTTAAAAAAAAAAAAAAAAAAAAGGAAAAAGTAATCCTGACAAATCAGGACGTTTCTAAAAAGGCCCTAATAAAACTGATCACATTTTTAATAAAAGATTTTATAATGCAGGATTTGCTTATGTTAATTAGTCAAAAGAACAGAGACCGACCTTGATCATCTGGGCCACGTAGCTTTCAGGGCCGGTGTACTCAGTGGGGTCCTTTACCCGCACTAGAACTAGAAAGTACAGGTAGTGCCACATGTTGTGCTCATTCGTGATGTGCTCCTCGAAAGACACAGTCTTGTTGTCGAACTTGTCTCTCTCCAGCCCTGCAAGAGAGCGGAAAGACGTTCCCATCTCAACGCTAGCATAATAACTTTTACTGCTCCTCGTCATGCTGGATTTCCTCGAACGTCTTCAGTCAGTGAGCGGAACTTACCGCAGATGAAGCAGCTGGTTTTCAGGATCTCCTCCTTGCGCTGTTTCTCACTCCTCAGGTCGGCGAACGTGTCGATGATCACACCGAAAATGAGGTTCAGGACGATGATGATGACGATGAAGAAGAACAGCAGGTCGTACACCACGCGAGCGGCAAACATGGGTTCCTGTAAGGAAGGACAACAAGCTCAATTGTCTACTCTTTAGCTAAAACTGCAGTTAACTGTATACTGTACTATAAGTTGCACAAAAATAATCTTGGATCCTTCAACTAGCTGACAACTCACTGTGCAACTATTATCCTGTGACATTTGTGCTGATATTTTTCGTGGTAGCTGTACATGATATCTGAATTACGCCTTGCATCATACTGTACGTATACAGATGCTTGAAAAACGCTTCTTAGCTGCTGGCATTTAAATGAAATCCAACACAATATAAACAGCAATTGCTGCCATTACACTAGTGTAACACCATCAATACACACATGGGAATTCCATGTACTTTTATTTATATGTACGGTTGTCCTAACTGTATTGTTCAAGTGCATCATGTTGTGATATTATTCTCACATCTTTGGAAGGCTTGCGGAGAATGTCAGCTATGCCGCCTCCGTTGCGCAGCCCGTGGTTCAGGACCGTTATGATACACATGAACAGTGTGTCACACACTCGCTCTGATGCATCTTCAGCTTCCTCTTCTCCTACAGAAAAATAAAACACAGACTGCTTAGAAATTAACAATGTTATAAAAAAAAAAAGAAAAAGCTGCAAACCAAGCTCTGATCTATAGATGCATTTACAATCTACAGTATATCTATATGTCAGGCCTTGTTTGATTCGGTATACATCACAACGCAAACTATTTAGGTAAGCATATCCTTTTTAATATCCTGTTCACATTTTTTGCTGACATAAGTGATCTGAAGAAATATTTAGTTCAGTACTGAAGTCTTTTTTTTTTTTTTTTTTAAATAGGGCTACTGCTTGTTTATTCGTTTAGTTTCCATACTGCTTATATCCTGTGTAGGATCGCAGAGAGCCTGGAGCCTGTCCTAGGGAACTCTGGGCACAAGGCAGGAGACGCCCTGGATGGGGTACACAGGTGCACACACCACAGGCAATTGTGGAATTTAGAAAGGAATCATAGTACCTAGAGGAAACCAACCAAGCATGTGGAGAACATGGAAACTCCACACACAGGGATCGGAGGTGGGATAAAATCGATTCTCTTATGAATCGCGATTCTTTTGTGTGACGATTCATGGACTACAAAAAAATCGATTTTAAAATGATTTATTACATTTATCAAACAGATCGACCCGGGTGACCAGGACTGGATGTTTTTCATCTTGATCAGCCATGCTGGATATAACCGATTCTGTGCTTAGTGCACGAGCTTCTAAGTGGTGCAAAAGAAGCACTTTTTTAATGCTGTTACATTAGTTAAAAAGCCACCACTCATTACACACACTTACACTAGTTTCAGAACTGCAGTAATTATTCTCAATCATGCGCGTTTAGAAGCTGTATTGCATACAATAGCTTAATATGGGACAAGACTTTGGAGGCATTTGTGGCAGTAAAACGTTCCTGTTTCTTTATAGTTGTACAAGAGGTGCACTCTAAACTATTCAACACTACACCAGCATCCAAGTGATAGGATTGAATTATTTGCTAAGATTGCTTAGAAATAATAATTATGTACAGATTTTTTTGTTTTAGTTAAATGCTAAACTCTTGTATTGGAAGTTATTTTGTATTGTTTAAATGCTGCTGTTGGTTTTTAAATGAGAAAACTTGTATAAAGAATGAGCTACATTTAATTACTCGTGGGAAGCTCTTGGGTAAAACTACGATATAAAACTTTTGGGTGACTTCCATCGATACAGGATAAATTAAATAACAATTTACTAAATTGTTAGCTCCAAGTTAATTCCTAGCCTCGGACTTGGATTCTGGGCCTTTCTTTCTTATAACTGTAATAAACTGGGCATAATTCTGGCTGCAGCCTGAGGATCTCCACTTTTACTCATTAATATACCAAGGCTGTTACAAGGAGCTTTATGCCCATATTCACTTCTTTCAGAGTAAATAAACAATTATTTGATTAAGTTACAAACAGAAACAGAATGTTCTATGAGTTGATGTTGCTTGTTTAATGAATGTAGCTTACCATGGTATGAAGATGTGAACTCGTTGGTGCAGCTGTCCACCGCACAGCTCCCAGGGACTGCAAATCTTGCTGACTTTAACCTCTCTGCACAACACATGAACAAAAAGGACAAGATGCACTCACTCGCTTCAGCACTACACAAGCCCTCTGTCATTCCTCAGACATGTGAGAGAGTACTGAGAATATATGGTTTAAAAATAAAACCCACAAAATGGACCATGTTAAGCCACCAGATGCTTCCAGGTCTGGTTTAATATTTGCAAAGATGCTACATGGCTCTTAAACTGTACTGGAGGTATGAATACCAATTTTTCAAAAGTATATACCCTCAATTACTGTTTTGATGATGGTGGCTAAAAGTGATTTGGAAATCATTCAAAATTCTGCCGGAGGTGTTTGCAAAACCATAGGCTATTATGTTTCATCTTAATGTCCTTAAGATCCTTAAGTCCTTTTGTCCTGAGGATGGGGGCGGAGTCATCCTGGAAGGGACCACTCACATACTGTAAGGACACAAATGCATCTCAATCAGACTAACTTTGTATTGATCTGCAGTGACCTTCACTTTAGGACGACAAGTGGAGCCAACCAGAGCCATAAAAAAAGCCACCTTTAATTTGATACCTGATCTTAAATCCTTAGACATTTTATCTTCATTTCATTTCCAACAGTTATGGATGTCATTTGGCATGCCACACCACACCTGGAGAAAATCACGTCTTTGTTAAAACTTTAAAGTGACTGTACGAGTGCATAAGGCTGCTGTTTCACAACGAGTAATTATATTAAATAATAAATTACGTTAAAAATAAACTGTTCTTGACAGAAACATTTCTCTTTTCTCTAAAACATAAATATTCCGACAACCTACTTTAGTAGCAAATATCCTGAATGACTAACATATGATGGGTGTACAAATCAAACCGGGACTTTCTCTTGAATAAAGGCGTTAATGTGACGGACGTTTAAAGAAGACTTCAAGCACATAATGGTGATGAGACCGGTAGCTGCAGCAAAACGTAAAACGTTTTAAAGAAACGTGCGTCCGTGAATGACTGTATCTGGTGGCTTTGAGGCCACTGCAGTTGTTACCTCGGACATTCACAGAGTGGAATGCATGATGCTTGGAAAATCGATGGATAACTTGCCAACTTGTGGAGCAGACACATCTGTCTGGGGGAAGTGTACACACAAACATTCACGAACACCAATTACACCTTACAGGAACTTGGCTGGGAGTTATTGCCGCATTCGACAAATACAGTCCTCACTCCACACGTTTGGGCAAATTAAAGGAGTTCCTGGGCGGCTAGAATTCCAGACATGAAGCAGGCACTCCAATCACAGCTCTGTCGTATCTAAGAAAACCTTGATGGTATCTAAGCTAGCTTATTCTTATAACGGTGTTTTGTTATTCTGGACAATCAAAAGTCCCGTTTTGACTCAAACAACTCAAATACTGGGATAGTCTTTTGCACTTGACTAGTGTGTAAACCTCTGTGGAAAATTATCAGAAACGAGTTCTAAAATGACAAAAGGCATCATGTTTCACTCTACATGATGTATAGATATACTTGGATATTATATGGATATTGAGGATATATTAGAGATTTGGGCAGTCGACATAACCAGTATGAAAACAAAAAAAAGGTTATTTTTACTATCTCAAAAATAAGGGATGAATTGTAAAAACAACATCTATATGTTCATGTAAGGCAGCCATGCAGTGATGATCAGACTGATGAAACGGACACACTGTGTACATCGAGTTCTGAAGGTTAATTTGTTTCGTGTTCATGCTGGCATGGCTGCTGAGCAGAAAGCCGACGTTCATGTTCACACACATGACCCTGCATGTACACTCTGTGTGATGATTTATTATTTCCCCTGTCCCCTGTCTGTGGCAGATCAGTGCGGCACGGCACACAGATGAGCGGATTACATAAGGCAGCGTGGCCGTGGCTGGGTTACACAAGTGGGCACGTGCTAGAGGAGCAACACAAACACAGCCAAGAACAATAACACACCTGTACGTGTGCTACAGTACCATCCTCTGCTGCTGCTTTAGTAAACAGAATTTCAATGGGTCATTAAAACCAACAGGCAACAAGGGTGCTTACGGAGTGAATAACATAAGCGGATCGCTCGTGAACAATGAACATGATTAGAATGTAAATTATGCAAAGTAACTAATAATTGGCTTTATACCACATTGTGGTTGTTCTCCCATATTCAGATTTTTTTTTTAGAAGGTATCGACTTGTAGGGCCAAAACATTGATTAAAAATAAACATGATTTCCCTATAGCAGTTGAGAAATGTACATATTGTAGCTAAAAAGAATTTTTAATTAGTTGGCCTATCAGTTTTCAGTGCTAAAAGCAGCTGGCCATTGAGACGCAGCAGTCGACCCACCAACCTAGATGAAAGATTTGCGTAATGAAAAACTGAGGAGTGAAACTGGTTAAAAACTGGAGGAAAAGTTTTTATAAATTTTTTTGCATTTGAGGTTATTTTTCAATTGCAATTTTTATTTATTTATTTATTTGCTTTCAATTTGCTTTTTTTGCACAATTTATTTTATTTTTGTAAACTTGAGGTAAAGCAGGACAGTTTTTAGAACAAGAAACTGCTGAAATTTTCTGTCTAACTTTAAGAGAAGAGAGAGAGAGAACAAAATAAGCTTATAAGAGAAGGTTGTTGAAACTTGTTTCAGGGACGTTTCAAAGCATTAAATGAGTAGAAAAGTATGACATTGTGATAGGTTACATACTGCAAGGCAAACTGTTAAAATAATACTGTAATAGGGAAACTAATCAACATCCACTCAGACTCTATCACACCATCACACCCCACACCACCTCATTCGCTTCCTATACCAGCTGATCTCATCTAGACCCCCCACCACCCCAACTTAATTAGTGCGTACCGAGTGCAGGGTGACGTTCCACTTGCATCAGAAAGTCATCTTTGAGGAATAGGAATCCCACAATGGAGAAGAGGTAGACCAAGATGATGGCCAAAACAGCGGTGAGGAAGATGGATCGCCCGTTCTTCGTTACGCTCCTCATCACGTTCAACAGCGTCTCTTCTCTGCGTACCAGATCGAACAACTAGAGAGCCAGGAATAAAATAATGTCAGCTTGAACATCACCATTTATTAATGAAGCTACAGTAATATTGAAGCTAAAATGCAGTAATGTGCGACAGTACCAGTATGCTGTAGAAGAACTCGTGGACAAACAGGCCAAACATGCAGACGATGACGTAAAAGACGTGCAGGAGGAAGAAGACATCCATGATGACTGCTTTGTACCCTCGTGTGAATGTGCCCTGGTTTCCCACGAAACTTGCCAAGAAGACAATCTTATTCAGCAGCTGAGAGAAAAGATCAGACAATCATCAAGACTCGGCGTGCAAGACATCCGTGCAGCCCGGGCTGTGCAAAGAGCATGGAATTCAATTCTTGTAAAGTCTACAGAGAATGTTGAACAGTTAAATAAAAGAAGAGGCTTGTAAAGAGCCCTTTGCTGAAGAAATTGAATGAAGATACACACTTATGTATTAAATTATGACGTGAAAGCCTACACTAGCCCAAATCTCCGAGGTAAGATCGAATCAGAGGGCCAAGTAGGCAGTTTCTTTTCAGCCAATTATTCTGGAAAATTAAGAGGTTAGGAATTAAAATGAGTTAAAAATTTACTTCCTAAAGTAATGATTAGTCCTGTATTTTAACAAGCCAGTATGGTTTTACTGTATACTGCACATGTTCTCCCATCAAGGCTTCGGTTCATCAAACACAAAATCAGTCACCACACCACAAACTGCACTACAAGCAGACTAGAACTAGGCTATGTTCACATTACAAGCAACATTGTTTAATGAAACAATTTATTAATTGTTTTTTGTTCATCCCGGATTGGATCGGTCCAGAAGAAGGTAGAAAGTCAGATGAGGTCGCTTTAGCTGTTTTAGCAGCTATTGCTAGCGCTGCTGCTGATTGACATCAGTGAGCACTATACTGTACATTCTGTATGAAGCTAAATGCGCATTAATTCTAATCCGTCTCTGCACACTCAAGTTGCCTTACCATGTCATTGGATATATACACAGGATCCTATCTGAAAACATCAGATTTGTGCATTAAGACAGATGTTTCAAAATAATCAGATCTGTGTCACATTAGGGTAAGAATTGGACTTGAGTCACTGGTAAGGTGAATGTAGCCCTAGAAGCAGTCTAATCTGTCTTTCGTTTGGCATGCAGAAAGGCTTTCGACTGTTCTACACATTCAGCAGGTTAACAGCCTATTAATTATAAGAAATTAATAACATAAGAACTTAAATCAGTAATAGCAAACACCATATTTTTTAAGAAGGACTTTTTTTTTCTTCCACCACAATCATTACCATTGCTAAGAATGTCAACCCTTTGGAATCATTTGAACCTAAATCTCATTTAGTCTAAGGGCCATTGTGGTGGTCATTATATTGTTTAAACAAGAAATACAGTAGACAAACATGGAGAAAAATACATCAGGCAGAAAAATTCTGCATATTCCTTTAAGCTGCAGTTCATTCTCAAGCTAATATAGCATACGCTCTGTTTGCTGCCAAGTGAATTTTTTTCCAATCTTACATTGCTGGCGCCGAGCAGCAGTAGTGTGGGGCCTAAACCTATAGTATATATGGAGCGGAGAATGACTGTAATCAGGAAAGCCAGAATGCCTCCTCGTCTGGGCATGATGAAGAGAATAGCCGTGGCTATGGCTACGGCCACCCACAGCAAGACAGACAGGAAAGGGGAAAGGACACCTGAAAGACAGGAAAACATAAATCAGGTCATAGATGCTTAAACAGAAAGAGACTCAATATGGCATTAAAGGAGCCATCAATGGAAAAGTACCTTCAAATGAGTACACAAACTGTTCAAAATAATGAAAACAATTCAGGAGATGATTAAAGTCAATAAACAGATCAAGTACCTTCATCTTCATCATCTCCGAACGGATAGAACAGAGCCACGGCGATGTTGACCAGCACAGCCATGTTAAAGGAGATGCTTCCCCAAAGAGAGATGTGTTTTGATATCCAGAAGAGAGCAAGATTATCTACACAGAATCAATGGCACAGAACGAATAAAAAAATAAATAAAAACAAATCACAGTTAACAGACCGGAGCAGGTGATGTGCTTTTCTCGCTGAAAAATAAAAATGGCATACTCCTCATTTTCTTCTGCCAAAACATCTCATTGTACAGGTCTTCAAACTGCTGGAAGAAGTGGTTGACTTTGCTGCCCTGATCGTCTCTCTCCGTGGTGGTGAACACTCGCACTTTGGATTCCTCGGTCAGATACTCGCAGATGTTGGGAACTGGGAACACAATCTGCTCCATAGTACGGTCATGACGCACAATCTTGGGCAGCAAAAAGAAGCATGTTGTGGTTACTTATAAAATAACAGAGGCTTTTAGCAAAACTTTATCCTAACTTGAATGGTGTTCAGTATAGGTGTATATACTGTATATAAAGACTGGATTAAGACTTATGTTTTTCAGGACTGGATTTGTACCTCTATCTGAGCTGTATGTTTGGCATAGTATCGAAGTGATTCCTCTCCCTCGTCGTCTGGATCCAGGCTTGGTTTTAGACTCTGCTGCAGCACTTTTCGATGCCGTGCCAACTGTGAATTAACAGCATTTATACGATTTACCAATACTCTTTCATACAAACACTAAAATAGCAGTCAGATCACACCAAACAGCTATAAAATATGCTTTATAAGAGGAAGGACCGGAAAGAGACAAACCTAAAGTAAAAGGAAAACCAATAGCAAAAGCAAAAGTGTACTTGTGTAAAGAAATAGTGTAAGAATACTGGAGAAGATAGAATAATACAGTATATCCTAATTAAAAAATTTTTTTAATCCATTTTCAGTATCTCATCATAGTAAATGCAGAGCCTATCTACGTAATCCTGGATGGGACAGCAATCCATCACAATGCACACACACTAATTCAGAATTTAAGACAATGTAGTAAAGCCAATCGACCTACTGGCTACATTACTACCGATAAAATATCTCTACTTAAAAGATATTTATGCAAAAACCCTGCACAGACGGTATTCTCAGCTCAGGAACCATCCAAGAACTCTATAGCTACACACATAATAAATACATTTATACATAATAAATACATACATCAGATCCAACCAAGAACCCTATAGCTACTGTACAGACATACATATACATTTAGCCATTTGGCAGACGCTCTTATCCAGAGCGACTTACATTTGTATCTCATTACACAACTGAGCAGAGGGTTAAGGACCCAACAGTGGCAACTTGGTGGTTGTGGGGTTTGAACCTGGGATCTTCCAAACCGTAGTCCAATCAAATGCCTTAACCACTGAGCTACCCCTGGCCCAGGGGACTAGGGATGTAACGGTATCAAAACTTCACGGTACGGTAATACCTCGGTATGAATGGCACGGTACGGTATTTATTGAATCATTTACAGGAAAAACTAAACTAATGAAGAGACTCGAAAAAAGAGCCAGAAGTGTTTATTAAACAGTATACATGAAGACTGAACATATCAATGGCATACAAATTAGCCATCTATCCGTAAACTTTGAAACAGAAACTTAAATTTTTCAATTTTAATAACAAATTATTAAATCATGTAAAAAAAAAAAAAAGTGTCAATTTAGTATTCTTGAAAACTCAGAAGAAAAAAAATAGCAGCTGACAACACTTTTTTTTTTCCTTTCAAAGAGAACCCGAAATGACTCGATAAAACTATCGGTCTTCTGAGAAAAGTTTGCTCAGGCGAATGGAGCGAACGGGAGGTAGCGGGAACTACAATTCCCATCAGCCCCGGCGTGACCATCATCCTTTGCGGCCTGTTGTCGCTACAGATCCAGTAATGCGGAAATGGCTGGTGCTGCTATTAGCGGCGAAGGAAAAGAGATGGAAAGAGTAATAAATCATTACGGAGTAAGCGGGTTTTAAATCGGATGTGCGCATTACTGGATCTGTAGACCTATCATTTTACCGTCATGCGACCACGGTATTATCGAAATAAAGTGTTATTGCGATACGACGGTATTTACAATACCGTTACATCCCTAATATAGGCACACAGTATACATACATTTATAAAAATGCATCACACTGCTCCACTGTGCCATAATAATAATAATTTAAATAATTTTTTCTATTCCTGTGCAGCAAAACTGTTATCAAGATTGTCTATTGAGAAACTGTCCAAGTCCCACAATCTCTAAGTAGAAAAAAATTCTCTAATTCTCTAATTTTAAAAGTATTTATTTTTTTAAATGTGAGGTATACCTTAGTGAAGACAAAATCATTTCTGATTAAAGCATTAACATATGTACCCAGGGTGTTCAAGTCAAAACAGGACTTTTGATTGCACAGAATAAAAGAACATAGTTACAAGAGTAAGAACTGGCTTTATTTCTTTATATAGTCCCCTGCGCCACTAATGCACATCCCAACGTTTAAGAAGTGCTTGGATATTATCAAGGTAGGAAGTTCTCACTATGCTGGAGCCATGATCAGACTACATGCTTTCATATCGGACAGGCTGGCCTCCTAGGAACTGCTTTAATGTACTATGTGGAAATGGCTTAGAGCGCGGTCTGTACCATGCAGGGGATGGGGCAATAACTCCCAGCCGAGTTCCCGTATTGCGCAAGTGGTGTTGGTATATTATTGTGTGTACAGTTCCCACAGACAGATGTGACTCCTCTACAAAGTTATTTGTGGTTTCTCAGGGATCAGACGTTCCACTCGCTGATTGTTCACAGGAACGACGTTAGTGGGATCCAAACCACCTTGGCCGGGATATTTATTCACGGTTGTACGGCTGCCGTTAAAAGTTTGCACCATTCAAATGTTTTACTTTGGCTCATCTCTGTACTGTGCTCGTAAATGTCAGTCAGCATTCATAATGTCATTTACAAAAAAAAAATTTTTTTAATAATCATCAAAGTCCTGGTTTGACTTGAAGGAACCTAGTATTTAAGAAACAAGTCTTTAGCTGCACCTGTAAAAAGACAGTTAGGAAACCCGAGCAGCGGTACGATGGCTGGCCTGAACATCCTCAGCAATGTTATTCATGGCAGCACAAAACTGATGAAGCTGCACAGCTTAATAATGACCAGCCTAAAGTCAAAAGATACTGCACTCATCATCTCAAGCAGGAGGACAAGCACACCCCAGAAATGGATCAATGACGAACAAGAAAGAACATCCTGCACTCAAGCAAACAGCTTCTTAAGAAAACAACAGAAAGAAACCCCTGCGTAGCTGCCTTCAGTTACTTATATATCAAGAGAGAATTCAAGTAGCATCCTTTACTTCAAACTAGACACTCAGCTATTCATTGACTCATCCTCAAATCTCCTGATAATAACACTGAGACAAAGACAGGAGCGTTTCTATACATATTCATCAGCTATATGTTTTGAGTACATATTATGCTTCAAATTAAAGTGTGAGTGCTTGGAAAGGTGTAATTATGAAATCTCTCGATGTACGCAGAAGAGGGGGGGGGGGGAAGAGAAAAAACTTCTACACTATCTCTTGCATATCCAAGCTCATAAACAAGCCCGGTACTTCATGTGTTTTTCTTTACAGACTGTATTATCTGAAAGTATTAAATACTCTCCCGTATAAGAAATATGATGATATTCTTGATTCTGTTATGATATAAATATTCTCGAATGACCTTATATGTTAGTTTTTTCCATGGGTATGATGTATGTGCTCTTATGGAAAACATTGCACACAAATAATTAGAATAAAAAATAAATAAATAAAAAACACTAGCTAATGCAGCTGAGAGCTGAGCATGAGAAAATGAGCAGGGCTGCAGGCAGTGTGTGTACGCTGGGTAAATTTATCTTCAAACTCGTGCATGTGTATGTTTATAAGGGAACAAAATAAAAGAACAACTGATAAACTAATACGTGGTTATGAAATATGCTGGAGTTTGTGTGTATACATTCCTTGTGTGTTGGTTGTTGAATCCATATAATTTGGTAGATTTAACAAAATGTTTTTTTTTTTTGGATTTTCCCCCTATTTTCTCCCTAATTTAGTCATGTCCAATTCCTCCCCGTCACTAGGGGGCTCCCACATTAAGGCTACTACTACCACTCAGTCGAGACGCTTACGCACCGTTGGGAGCGGCGTAACACACTCAGAGGACAGCGCTATCCGCTCCTTTCACTTGCGTTAGCTCACAGATGCCCCTGATTGGCTGTAGAGCCGTTATTAATGTGGGAGCACTAAGAACCTCTCATCTGAGAGAGCTCGGTCAATCAGCTCTCTCTAGACCTCCGGCTGTGAGAGGTTACAGCATCACCCGGGAACCGAACCAGCGATCTCCGCATGATAGGGTGAGCACTTTACCACTGCGCCACTCGGAGGCCCGATAACAAAATGTTTTTAAATATAGTTAAACTGCAACCCTGTCGAATTATTAATTCGGACCTCGGACCGTTTAAAAAGTGCTGATTAATTTCCTGGAAGTAGCTGGAATAATGACTATTAATGTACTCAATCTAAGGTTACTGTTAACATCGTAACAACGCTACACATGGACTTAAGACAGACACTGCACGGAAATTTATCTAAAAACCGTGCAAATGTGGATATGGTGGCATTTCCTCTGAGAAGACATTTATTTAGCATTTCTGGAAGGATTCTCAACATCGGCACTATTTAAAAATCTGAAGTAAAACTGCAACTGTGAGCTTTCTGAGACAGACACGTTTTCAGGATGAAAGGATTTTCGATTTCTTGGCAACATGCACAGCTGTGTGTTTTTATTGCATGTTTTTGGTACAACATGAGATCACTATAAACAGACAAAAATGCAGTGTTGTTCTTAAAAAAAATTCAAGTAAATTGTTTGCAAGCTGCTGTAATATTTAAAAAGATTACTTCCTTATAACATTGTACATCCTAGTTTTATTCCTTAGTTAAATAATAACACAACACTGAACAGAAACATTCTTGTACTGGTAGCTGAGCAAAAAAAAATGACTGAAATTGTAGAGCCAGTGCTTAAAAAAAGACCTAAATAAAGTATTAATTACCATTGACCTATGCTTCGTGCCCTCACTCATGTGTGTCTGGCTTGAGTTTTAAGGTTTAACTAAAATATTTGACACCCGAGTTTAAAAATAAATAAATAAATAAAATAAATTAAAACCCCACCTGATGGGCAAGGATGTAGATATTGTGTCCCACATCTTTAGGGCTGATCTTGTCTGCTGGTACCTCTGCACCTTCATTCCCCACTCCACGCAAAAAGGCATCCTTAAGCACATCCACCTGTTGACACACATGCACACACACACACAATATGAGTCACTTGCTGCCTGAAAAGAAATTACAGTATAACTGTTTTTGTGTATTTTTCCCGGTATCAACAACGAGTCAATGGGATGCAACAGTTTCAAAACATTAAACAGAATAAAAAGTCAACTCGGGTTAGACTCTAAGGTCCATCCTTGCTATCCTCACTCACCAACTCATTGGATCTCATCTTGTCCAGGATTTGCTCTGCATTCTCACTATCTTGGCAACTCTCCATGATGGCCAGCAACAGCTTAGAGGCGTTATTCTGATCAACAAGCATGAAAAAGTGTCAGAATTCTAACAGAACTGGGTTCTCAACTGAACATTATTTATTGGCACTTTACAGGTCTATAGTTATAAGCATTGTTAAGCAAGGTGAAGCATCCTCTGAAGAGCACGGACACAGACATGGACATTTCAGGGTTGTGCTGTACTGTATATGTGGTGCTCCTGTAAGTGTACAGTAGTGTTTCTGGGTAATTAATAGTTCAAGAAGCAAAAACTAACAGACCAACAGTGGGCCTGTGCTCAGAAACCAACTATGGACCATCAGGTTTATTCTCCTTGTTATTAATTTGTATGGCAGAAATACCCTCAAAACATGCATAAATGGTTAAAATCTCACTGAAAAACTTGTACTTGCAAGTTTGTTTTAATACCTTCAGCTCCAGAACAAGGTCCATCCTATCCTTCCCCAAGGGCTCAATAGGATTCACGATAAGAGCAATGATGATGTCAATGCCATTGGACTCATGCTTGGCTATGCAAGACTGAAAAGGGGGGGGAGAAATGCGCATTTACTATTTTTGCTTGAGCTTGGCAGACACGTCAGGTCTAAAGGTTGCAATTCAACAGAAATCATATAAACTAATGAACTTTGCAAGCAACTAGGCTACCTGATTCTCATGGCAAGGGCCTTGGCAGTACTCAGTGACGCTCTCCAGGGTCTGTATTACCAGGTCCACGTTCCTCTCGTTAATGTAAAGGCCCAAAAGCCCCAAGCCTCCTGTGGTGCTGCCGCAGATGCAGTCTAAAAACTGCAGCGTCTCGCATACCAAGTTATAGTTGGTTTTGTTGTTCTGGTCGCGAAGGAAATTCTGCAAGGGAATGTCAAGCCTCAGGTTAGATCTCATGTAGGACTGGTTCATACTTGAGCAGAGTCATGCAGAGACCTTTAGAGGGGGGCATGTGCTCAAGGTTAAAAAGAGGCAGATAAAACAAAAATTTAAAACAATACACCAACATAATATACAGTATACATCTAATCTGTTGAAACCCTCATTCAAACAAAAACTTTTTTCACTTCTGGACTTTTACACCAGCTGCTGTTCCCTGCACTCTTTCTTTTGTTGACAGTGGCTCAATGTCTTTCCCTCTCACTCCGGTCCCTGTCTCCTTCTCCTGTCTCACCTGACCGAACACTTTGCATTCTGTCTAGAAACAACGCACTCGTTATTTTAATCTTTTTTTTTTTTTTTTTTTTTACCATAACTACCATCTCTGGCTCCTAATTAATAATAAACTCACCCTAAGTGATGACAGAAAACAATAAAAATGTATATATTGCAATAAACTATTTATTATTGCTACTGTCTATAACTAAAGACACTTGCCACATAAATACCTGGTACATGTGTTATTCTAAGCTGTAGTGCACGTATGGTCAGCGATGTCATGCAGATCATTTGAATTTTTATCTATGCCATAGAAATATACCAAGACATTAAAATCTGCTCAGAATTATCTCGAGCTGCACGACTGGGCCACTACGTTTTGTAAAATGAACTAAACAATGCACACCTGATAGCGCTGCAAAGCCCAGTTTCTGGCAGGTAAAGCTCCTGCTTGTTCTTGCTCAGAGAAATAATATGAGAATTTTTCTCCTGAACAGAGTCTGTCTGTCTGTGATGTCCTGCCAATTACAACCCCATTAAGTAGAGCACATCACGAAAAAGGGTAAAGATCATGTGATGTTAACTGACTGATAAAAGACAGTTCAATTTATTTAGAAATGTATTAGTAAATTAGTATTTTAATGAGTAAATATAAAAAAAATTTTTACAAAAGGGCATTTTTGGAAATCTAGGGGCAAAGGGGCAGCTGCTTGAGTACACATGCATGCACTTGCTCTGGATTTTGGTCTGATTAAACAAATCTTTATGAGTCATTATGGCCTAAATTACTGTGCAGCAACAAACCAAGCTTGACAAATGGCCAGTCAAGGGGAAAAATAAAAAATAAATAAAAAGTTGACACCGATTTATCATGCATGTCTCTGCTACAAGTCTAGTCCTTCTTGTCAAGAACAAGTGAACAAGATAAGCCCTTTGGGAAATACACTGCTTGACCAAACACTACTGCCTTCAGCTTTGACTGTGGTGCACAACGACGTGGCCAATTCATGTTTACAAATGGTTCTTTAGGCTCTCAGAGTTGAGTCCTGGAATATGCAGGTGGCAATTAGGGAAATGATAACCTGGTCATTCAGTACATTCAGGTTGTCAGCTGACTTAATTTTACTGCCACATAACAGTGTTCAGCCTAGACCTGACCAATTGAAACAACCATCCAGAGGCTTGTACAGTGGGTGCTACAGTATGCATGATGGGTGTATCATGTTATGTACGTCACTTCTTACCCTGACGCATCCATCGCTCTGGAAGAGGGTCAAACTGGACACATCAAATTGCCCATCACATGAACTTTTTTTTTTTTTGCATTGCTCTAATGTATTTATGTTACCTAGTAAACCAAAGCCTCATTTTCTGATTATATCTCACTCACATGTTTTTTAATGGCCACACAAGTGTTTATCCCAATGCTGTGAGTTCCCATCACAGTGTGAGTGGACATGCTCTTACTTTAATTATTACACATAGATTTGATTTCTGCTGTTGTGGATTTTTTTCCATGATGAACTTCAAGAGTTTAAGAGATTTCTTATGATGGTCATATTTCAGATATTTGGCAACCTAAAGAATTTTGAATATCAGACAAACACACAAATGACAGATGCATAGATGTACATGGATGGAAAAAGACAGACCATTCAGCCAGCTGAAAAATGGGTTGGATTTCTAAACCTGATCGTGTAATTAGCATCTGTGTACAATAAACAGAAAGAAAACTATTGCTCTTGTATAATCATATTCCTGTTTGGACCATTTCCAAAATATCATTAGTTCAATCTTATTGGTAAAATGATAATTCCATCTTAAAAACATTTAGCCACATGTTATCGAGATACTGTGTTGACAAGAATCTCAAATGGCGAACCAGAAAACATAATGGTCCCACCACAAGTCTTGACTATACCTGCAAATGCCTGTTGTGGTTCTCACACAGCAGCTGCATAAAGCGCAATATGGGCTTCATGATGGTGATGGCCTGGCCCATCTGTATTTCCTCCACCACATCCTCCACGTCCTCGCCCCCTTGCCCTGACATCTCAACGTCTGGGTCGCCTTCCTTACGATAAGAATTGTAAGCCTTGGAGGTGGCACAAGAGGCGTCCTTTAGCTGTCCTCTCATCTCTTCTTTAATGTGCATGGACTCATAACCTGCAAAAAAGAGGCAGACAATAAAGTTCCATTGTAGAGAAATAAAGATATAGAATTGCAAAAGACCAGCTGCAGCTTAGGTTTTGTGGATAGAACACACAAATCTGGCAGCAATACAAAAGGAGAAGAATGACAACAAGGGCAACTACAAGGAGAGAAAAGAGCCAGGTTTCGCACCTATTTAGAGACATTAGGAGCTTTTAAATGTTTACATTTACTTATGCAAGGTAATACAAACTAGAATAAGAAGACTTTTATTCCCTAACCTAACACACACATCAGTACCCATAAAAAAAACACAGGTCTCTCAACTGCTAAATGGTTTTATTCAAGTATGACACCATAGATGTTGTTATACACAATTTATTACTAATTTCTTATAATAAAATATCTGATCAATTATTTTCTATGAAATCAGTATTATTGTAAACATCCAGTATACACAATCAGCTATAACAAAAACATTAACAGGTTAAACTTTATATAAAGTATATACTGTACCAATAAACTGGTGACAGGATTAGGGGAAACCAAGGCAAGCATGACCAAAGTCCATCTTG
Organism: Channallabes apus; assembly: GCA_030522415.1. Lineage (NCBI taxonomy): Eukaryota > Metazoa > Chordata > Actinopteri > Siluriformes > Clariidae > Channallabes > Channallabes apus. The sequence goes on from CM060110.1 coordinate 30,356,546, forward strand.
TCCAGTCAGATCCCATGGAAAAGCCAATGCAGCACGAATTGCCAGAAAAAAAAAAAAGTCAATGCTGAACACGACAGAAAGGCACCAGAACACCCAGTGCACCACAACTTGCCACACATGGGGTCCAGCAGGCAAAGAGCCCAAAGCCACTGACCCGGCCTGCAAACTCCACAGACTTCAGTCCGATCGAACCCATGGAAACAAGTCTAGTCCACAGAGGCCCCACCTCACAACCCACAGCACCCAAAGGATCTACTGCACCACCAATGCCCTGGTGCCAGACATACCACACCACCAGTGGTTTTTTGAAGTCATGTTCAGAGGGACCAGAGCTGCCCAGGTGGCATAATTGGAACCAACACAATATTGGGTTTAATGTTTTGTTGTAATGTTGCGTCTAATCAGTGCATAACATTCTGTTAAACATAAGCCTTGTAGTTTTGGCCCCTTCAACTGAGTTTGGCACTCCTTGCATGCTAATGTCTGAGTTATCTCATGACACTTACAAACCAGGGATGAGCAAACATTCCACATGCTTCTTCAAAGACATGTGATGCCAGCCAGCTGCTCGTGCCACCTCACAGGGTATCTGAAGACATTGGGGGGGGGGGGGGGGGTAGCATACATGAAACCGAATGTAAAGGTACCCGAGACTGTTCTCCATCACTGACCATTCCCCCCCCCCCTTACTGTTAATTCCACCATCTTCAGACAATCACCCCAATATTTGAGGGTGTCCTCACCAAACATTTTTATGTGGTTCAAACAAATACAACAAATTATGAATTGCAGCTGTTCGTGTAAATAAGCTCAGGCCCACTTGGATGACTGGCAAGTTTAGATAACTTAATGTTAACTACTATATGGCATAAGTACTGAAATTTATAAAGACGGGTCAAGTTTCACATCCATAAGCCTCTTGATTTCAGTCTGCATGAGTTGTTTCAGCGGAAAATCAGAAGAAGAAAAATTCTAAAAAAGGACTATGTACAGTACTTTGACAAAAAACAACAACAACATACAATTCCAATAGCTTTCGTAAGCAACTTTATTGGTTGGCCACCTAATTAGAACCTATCTTTCAGTCCATCATTTAGTGATTTTGTCATAGTATCTTTATGCCTAGAATCTTTATATTTTCTCTCAGTTGTTAAACATGTAAACCAGAAACATGCAAATGAGAAACGTGTTTTCTTCATTCAGCTTTCAGAACTAAATATAGCAACAAAAAAAAATCCAAAATTTCACTGTCAGCGGTTTCCCCGGCCAATACACTGAAATAATTATTTTATTCTATATCCCAAACTTCCTACTAAAATGACTTGGGACGATCCTGACACATTATACCATTACACTGCAACACTGCCAGGAGCGTTGAAAATAGACACTACAGTACATTCCTCATTCTTGTAAGAACATACCTTCCCTACAGGTTTCAATATTGTATTTATGTCCTCTGGTTCTCTGTAGTTAGAATTAACATTCTTGGTGATCTGCACTTGTTTACGCATACCAAAGCAGGTATCATAGCCTGAAAATGTTAATTAAACTCTCAAGTCTTGATTTGACTTACACTTTAAACAGAACTGCTTCATTCTATATTTTTTTATGAAATATTTATCGGTTGTGCTCATGCATTCTACATTTATATTATCTTGCGTACTCATACTCCGAATTGTATTTGAACAAACCTGACCTGAGCTGGGCTAACAGAAATGGAATGGTATTAAGTGGAAGTGGTAAATACAAATCGAACAAATACTCTTTAATGGACATTTTGCCTTCATGTGACCTCATGTCATAAATGATGCTGCATGAGGTCTAGAGGTTAAACAATGCGACCACTAAAGGTCATTTACAATGATCAGCCATAACGTAAAAGCATTTGGTCAGATCCATTTTGACAAATCCACCCTGCCCCATGAAGTCATCAACCTGACATTTGGAGAATTTGGAGGCCTTGAACTTTTTGTCAAGTTCCTTAAAACAACCAAGGCACCTTATTCAGTTGCTCCGCGTTTCTGGTCTAGTTTCTGGAGCTTCCAGAACTGGCTGTTCATTTTCCTAATCCATCCCAGCCTTTGACACGTACCATTATAATGATGTAATCAATGTTATTCACTTCACCTGTTACACCTTTATGGTTGATATCACCACAATTACTCCAATAACTTTCCTCAGATTCATAACATCTTCCATTATGCTAATTTGCTGGACATAAACACATTAAGAGAACAATCCAGACGTGAGCAAACACAGGAATAATCACTTCGCTTATTTACGATTTCAGCGTTCAGCCACTCTACCTTTCCTCTGTCTGAAGGTGGAAACTTCGCCTTCCTCCTCGCGCTTCCGGTTGCCGATGTCAAACATGTTGACGGAGACGGTGGAGCGGATCTCCTTCTGAGCCAGCTGCATGCGGTCGTAGAAAACTTTGAAGAACTTCTCTGACTTCTTCTGCTTGTGCAGCTGATGATAGAATGAATTCTGGGAGACAGTAGGCGGGTGGATATGGAATGTATAATAACCAAATCCTTCGTGAAATACAATACCCACAATGTATATCTGCTATACAAGTTTATGTAAGGGTACCTACTTGTATCTGTGTGTTTCCACCCCATAGCAGAGCAATGCCTAATAGGATACTCTCCTCAAACACACGGTCGTTCTTGGTGCTGACGATGAGATCAATGACTAGCTCTGTTGCACCCACACTATCCAAAAGACATTGGATATCTGCCATAGACGTGCCAGGCTTATCTGAATCCTGTCCTGGAGAAACACCTGCACACAAACACACACATGGAGCACTATAATATGCATGATGTAAACAAGTCCTGACTAGTAGATTATTGTAAGCTCGATTAAAACTGAACAGAATTTAGGCTTGAAACAACGTGCAACAACAAACAGTATTTTGTGAGAATATTTGATAGACATGGAAATATACACAAGGAGGACAAAGGAAAAATTTATTACGTCACCCAGTGAGCCAGGAGCACCTTTAATATGCTGCCAAGCAACAGGTTATGATCGAGTCCAATCCAATATTCAGTATTCAAAATATCTAGTACATCTTCTAAAGCTAATTATTCGCTCACTCATTAATTCTCTATACCGTTTATGCTGAACAGGGTCATGGGTGGGCTGGTGCCTATACCAGGAGGCTTGGGGCACAAGGTGGGGTAGACCATGGACAGGGTGCCAAGTGATCACAGGGCACACGCACACACACACACACACACACACACACACACACACACACACACACACAAACGGGCAAGCTAGAAATGCCAATTAGCCTAATCTGCATACTGGAGGAGAACATGCACACTCCATGCACCAAAAGCAGAAAATGGGTATCAAAACCATGTCCTTGGAGATGCGAGGCCACAGTGCTAACCACTACGATGCCCTAAAGCTAATTATTTAAAAGCAAATTAATCAGTGGTTTATTTAGGCATTAACTGCTAGGCTTCAATTACATATTACCTACTTGTTTCTCAGATTTATTTTTCCTTTTATTAACAGGATACACACTTACTCAGAGGTCAAATAGTACAAGAGAAGATGAAACCATTTTAATGAGTTTACAACTTACTTTCATATCACAGAGTAAATGGATACTAGTCGGGAAGTAAAAGTGTGATTTGAAAACTGAAAAAAATTAAATAAAATCCTGCCCCACATGTGCCATGTGTTTACCCTGTTACACCTAATCTGCATAGAATTAACACCTGAATTTGTCACTTGGCATTGCTGCTGAAACCCAACACAATGCGTCACACATCGCTAAAATAAAATAAATGCCGAGCTGCCAATCATCTTGTCACTTTGTTATGTGGAACAGTGCAGTAATACAGACCAAAGCTCATGGCCCAGTTCATCTTCTAACATCGTTTTTCTTTCTGTAGCATTTATTAGTTATGAACTACGGTATAAATGCGATGTGACTGTTGTAACAGAGTAATAACATTAGTTTTCTTTCCCCACCACATACATTTCTGAAAAGAAAGGCTGTCTTCTATGGACACCAATCAGTTTGCCTAGGAACAGCATTCTGCCAGATTCAACCAGATCTGCTGTGAGGAGTTTGTGTGTAGAGCAGCAGACAGTTGTGATTCTGAAGCCTGTACTACAATTACATTTCAAAATATGCCACATTGAATTCATAAATGTCCTTCTTTTCCCAGGCAACTAAAAATAATAATAAAAAAATGATACATCTACAAACCTGGACTTGAAATCAGCTTGCTCCAGATGCCCTGGCTACTGATCTGTCTACTGCCCATACATGTAACAATGCATGAACAAACGCAGAAAGATTTAATAACCCTCTCAGCTACTTATTAAAGCTTTCAACAGTCAATTCACATGATCACTGAGTTGCAGCCATACGTAACTCCCCGCACTAGGTTTTATAAACGAATATGAGCACTGTAAGTGAGTCACTCACGTCCTTGTACAATTCTAAGATGTGCAGAATGAATAGGCTGCTCTGAAATGATCGGTATGAGAATCGGAAACCATCACACATGCCCTGTGACAAAAATCCCCATCACAGGCTCCTAATGATGCGTGAATCAGCGCAAATCAGCCCGCAGCATCGTCCTAAAGTAGAGGAATGTGCTCGGAAACTCGATGATCCGCAGGATCTATTAATAATCGCTCTTATTTCTGAAACGTATACGTCTTCTAATGTATTGGCAGCATAGCAATGGTGACACCAGAATGTTTGTCATAACATGTGTGTTGATGAAGTTCCTATACCTCCAGGTGATGATCCTCCACCAGTGTTGTACTCCAGAGCCTTGGAGTGGGGCCGCTGGTGCCCGAAGTAATGCGTCAGCAAAGTCTTCCTCAATGCATTACCCTACAGTATGTGGAAGAGAGATAAGGCAGATCAAGGTCAACAGTGATATTTACACCAATAAACAAAGCACAAACACAAACACAAGTCCTGTACAGTATTACACAAGTAAAACCCCTTGCTTTATGTTCAAATCGTTTCGAATTCTAATGGAACTTTTTGTAGAAGTTAAACATTTAAAGGTATACAGTATGATATGATAGCATTGGGTACTGCTTCCCTTCTTCTTCATCCCTACCAAACGAATAAATGTAAATAAATGCAGAAATTGATTTTCTTCACATAACACATGGCACTGGTGTATGGTGTGAAGAAGTATTCTTAGCTATTTGAGAAGCAGATCTGTTCCAGAATCGTACCCACAGCCTGAGCATATTCTCTGAGCTCTCTGGCTTTAAGTCGTACCGCGTGGCCAAACTGTTAGCGCATGCTGTGCATTCTGCTGAGCTGAATTAAAACAGATGATTATAATGTGACCATAACAGAGAGAGTCAACAAATTCTAGACTTACCAAGAAACAGGCCTTAATGTTCTACCCTACAGTAAACCGCTAGTGCCCTAAGCAAGGTTCTTAATTTTCATACACAATTAATACTTTCTAACATGCACCTTTTATTCTGTATGTGATCAAAAGTATAAGAAATGTTTAACTAAATAATTAAAAAGATTTTTTTGCTAATCTGATTTGAACCGCATCCAGAGGTGGTTTGAAATCAGATTCCTAAATATGTCTCAGTCTGGTTGTCCTACCTGTATGGAAATGGAGAACAACAGTCTCTCAAAATGACCACTTTGTTTTTATGAATAAAAACAAAAGAAAGAAAAAAAAAAATATATATATATATACACACATTTATTTATTTATTTATTTTACTTTATTAAAAATAATTTATAAACAATTTGATAAACATATTGAAAGAAAAAAAAAATCACTACACAGTTTAACAACAATTTTTTTTTCCGCCATCTGTAGCAGATCCTCTGATGTGGCCAATTAAATGGATTATGTACAGTATATGATTTTCCTGACAGGTTTTTGTATTTTTTTATATAATTATCTTTTCTGTTTTTATTAGATAAGCAATATGGCTCATGCAAAAACATAAAGTATGTTTAAAGACAACTGAACTGATGAGCATGCGTTCGAAACAGATCGCTTGTCTCTCATAGCATGTGGTGTTTGTCAAAAGTGGTGCCATGAAGTGCCACTATGGGAGAACAACAACAACAATCACAGAACCACTTCAAACCACTCACTCACACATCGTCTATAACCGCTTTAGCTGGTATACAGGGTTGCGGAGGGCCTGGAGCCTAACCCAGGAGACTTGGGGAATGAGGCGCGGTACACCCTGGATGGGGTGCCGATCCATCACACTCACTCATTCACATACTGTGGGCAATATGGGAAGGCCAGTTAGCTTAATCTGCATATCTCTGGACTGTGGGAGGAAACCAGAGCACTAGGAGGAACACGGGGAGAACATGCACTTCAAAACAATGTAACTTATTTATAGGTCTGGCATGACCAAGAGTGGGTGAGAGCATGTAAAGCATGCTTATCTGAATGATATCTTAGTTCATTTATTCCGATCTTTGGTTGTCCAGACAGGTTTGACAGATTTCAGCTTCCTGTTCACATTCCAGATCCTTTCCTGTTCAGTTATTCAGCTGGGTGAATTTTTTTCATGATACTTAGTATTTCTGCTAGCTTATATAGCAAAAAAAATATCTTAATTAAAAAAAGAAATTTCAAGTTAGATTTTCTGTCCTTAAACAGAACTCTGTGTGTATATCTGTCTGTCTGTCTGTCTGTCTGTCTGTGCATCCCGTTATAAGCATATTCATGTAAGAGAGCTTTTTACATAACTCATATAAACTGTCATAACTGTACCAATTATACTGCAAGTACAAGAAAAGCTTCAGGCAAACAGAAGGATGAGAGTGCACAAAGAAGAGCGACGGATGCCTGCCACTTATTTCTGCTTCCCTGAGGGAGAGGTGACAAAACGTGCCGATGAAAGAAAAGAGAGCGAACGAGTCAGGTGGGGGAGGTGAAGCGGCATTGAGAGAGTGGGAGGGAGAGAGAGAGAGAGAGAGAGAGAGAGAGAGAGAGAGAGAGAGAGAGAGAGAGAAAAAGTTACATAACACCTGGTGGTGACTTGCTGGGAGACCATGAGGAAGGCAGTCAAAAAAAAAAAAAAAAAAAAAAAAAAAAAAGCAGGGAGGTAGTATTGATCCCCCCCCATCCTCTCCTTTACATCCTCAAATCTCTCCCTCACTCAATTTTCTCTCCTCTGTTGGTTTAGTTGACTGCTTTAGACTTGTTCCTGTCTATTCACGGTTATGTAATGGCAGGTAGAGCGGTGAGGGTCTGGCGATTAGTGGTCTATAGAGGAGACCGGAAAAGAGAGACCTTTTAAGGAGACAGCCAGCATGACGTTATGATGCAGACCAGCGGGTTGGACTCTGTTAAATGTGTATCCCGTGTGAAGAGAGGGACCCTAAACACTATGCAAATTTATACACATCAGAAATAGATGCAGCAAACGCCTGTGAAGTTGCAAAGCAGCATGTCGTTTTTTTCCCCTCTCTCTCTCTCTCTCTCTCTCTCCAACAAGCACATGCCACTGATGTTCCCCGAGTGTCTCAGTAAACACTGAGTCTCATCAGCAGTCTGTACAGACACGTGTCTGCTTTCACTGTCTGGGAGAATCCAGACGCACACGTGCACTTGTGCGCACGCAGACAGAGACACAGACGCACAGAATCACGGACGCAAGCATACCCACATATGAACACAACCCTCACTGGGGTAACACACCTTTCCTGCGTTTGTTTACACTGACTTTTCATTTGCACCTGATTTAATCTTTTAACTAGCAAAAGCATATAATAGATGAAGTTTGGTGAAGTGAATTTCCAGATGCTGCAGTCTCTCCTGCAGAAGGCTTAAGGTGAACAGAGAAAGAGGGAGGGAAAAAAAAAAGAAAGAAAAATGGAGATAAAGGTAGCCGTGCCAGCCTGACTCATCTGTCTGGTGCTGCATGGAGGGAAGAAAAAAAAAAACCTCAACTCAGGTAAAGTGAGGACAGAGAGAGAGAAGGAGAGAGAGAGAGAAGGCGAGAGAGAGAGAGAGAGAGAGAGAGAAAAAGATAGCCAACAGACAGAGAGGCTTGGGTGTTAAGATGTGCGTGGGCACGCCACACTGCGGCTAGCCTGGCTGAGCCTCAGACAACACTGCCCAATCCTACACACCCTGCGATCTGTAAACACCTGAGAGATGAATATATAGAGAGAAGCACGTAGAGAGGCAGCTGGTGAGCTGAACCGGTCGAGAACAGTCTGGGGTCAACACTAATCCCTTACGGCAAAACCTGGTGTTACAGAGAATTAGAAATTATAGCCTCTATGACCTCAGCTACAGCTCAGGGACAGATATGAAGACAGAAAGCAGTCAACCTTACACACTTAATCCATTAATAACAGTTGAGACATTTTAAATGTCAGAGAAGGTATCGATAGAGTTCCGAATTAGTCACGTTTTGAGTCCACTTTCACCTCCTCGGATCTTACGCCGAATACGTGACATAAGATCCGAGTTTTGCTCCCTTGCTTTCTCTGAAATTAATTACTCATTGTACATATACATCAATTTTACACCTTATACAATTATTCAAAACACAGCGCTTCCATCTATATGCTATGCTACAAGCTTCGACTGTGTAAAAAATAAATAAATAAATAAATTACAATCCCTTTTCCCCCCTCATCATGACATATTCTTCAACCTACTGTCGGGAGATTGATCCCATCTCTGTCCAGAAGCCAAAAGAGCAAAACTGGTGGGAGGGATGGCAGACTCTTTCTCCAGTCAATCATAAAGACACCAGCCAATTGTAGGTGTCTGTGAGCTCATACGTGTGGAAGAAAGTAAACAGTGCTTTCCACCCCAGGGAAAAAAAGCTGTAACAAAAGTTGGAAAGCATGACACGAGTAGAATAAAACTAAACCTAATACAAAAGAGTCTGAAAAACTTTCTGTATTTTAAACTATCTTGAAAAGTCAAACAGATAAGCATCGCTTTACAATACAATCCGTGAAATAGGACATTATGCTATTTGGATATTAAGCTTTATCATACCACCGATCAGCCACAACATTAGCATCACCACAATCTAAATTGAATAACAATCAATTATATACCAGTAAACTGGGCACAGCGTCATGGGCACCCAAGGCTCACCCATGCCGTCAAAGCAGCCCGTCTCGTCCGATCTCACAGAAAAGGCAATGAAGCACAAACCGCAAAAAACGCAATGCCTTGCCATGATTGAAAAGCACCAGAACACCCAGTGCACCACATACCGCTGAGCACAGGAACCAGTAAGGAAAATCCCAAGGATGCCAACACATGAGATCTGCCAGCATCCTGGTGCCGGACACCAGAACACACAACCCTGTGAGGAATCAAAACCTAGCTGGAAAGTATGTTAATGGTTTCAAATGACACTCTAGTGGGTCCTTTTGTTTCAGTTCCAAATCTTAATCACTAGCTCTGGTTTTGACACAATCTGAAGCCATGATGTAATTCACAGTAAGTTTTCAGTAATAATGAAAAGAAATAAGAGCGATAATATACAATCTGTTTCTATACTGTACAAGAGACTTGAGATACATGTGAAACTGAGCGTGGGGGAAGCTCTTGCGATCACTTTGTCTGGTCATGTTCGCTACACTTTTGTCTCCATTTGGGATTTCAAAACTCTATTATAACATTGTGGAACCACAAACGTGTATCCAGTATGTGGTCAGAACAGATGCATTATGCGGCACATTGTGTTCTGACAGTTCTGACAACTGCAAGATAAACGGAAATATGTTTGTCTGTTGCATGTAATTCAATGAACGTTTTAGTGTCTGGTTTCCATCTTATAGAGCAAAAAGGCAGAAAAATCGCATAAAAAATTTTTCATTCCAAGTATGAAGGAGTATTGCAGACCTTTTAATACCTTTTTATGACCTTAACTGATTACACTTACAGTATGTCCATTTCACTTAGACATGTAACTATGCAATAACTAATAATCCTGACATTCACTGTGTGAAGAAATCACACTTAAACAACCAGGTTTTAGGACATCTAAACCTGTCTGGGCAACATCAAAAGGTAATCAAAAACATTTTGATCAACTACAACTTTTTCCAACTTTTTGGCTGTTTCAGCAGCTAGAATTCAGCTACAGCAACAACTGACTGGCGTTTGGGAAAAAAAAAAAAAAAAAACTCACATACTGTACTGTATGTCCTTATAGATCTGTGAAATACAGACTGTTCCAGATCTCTTTAATCAGACAATCACCCAACATTTGCAAACTTGCGTCTATCCTTCTGTCTTCATAGTGCTATCCTGACATGGTTATGCAGGTTTCTCCTCTACAACACCAGGAGGATCGGGCTATTTTTACTCACAGTGGCCAATCAGAAGTCTGCTCAGTCATTTGTCAACTCAAATTTGAAGTACTCTGACTCATTCCCGGCTAGTCTGTCACTCCGTTACGTCTGACATGGAATCCAGAATGCAGCTGCAAGTTTTCAATCTCCTCAAGTTCTCCCACATCACCAATTGCTGTGTTCCTGCCAGTGGCTTCCTGTAGTAGCGATTGTCAGGTTTAAAACACTGACGCTGGTCAAAAACAGTCTGGTCCCCAATCTGTAAAGGCAGTGACCAAACCATATGGTCCCTTCAAGCCCTTATGTTCCATCACAACCCATCATTCCACATCATAATACAAAGAAGACCTGAAACCAGAATGTTCTCTGTACTGGTACCCAGGTGGTGAGATGAACTTCCTCTGGCTGTCTGAACAGCTGAGTCACTGTCTGTCATCAAATGAAGACTAAAGACCCACCTGTTCACTAAGCATTGCACACTAATTAAAAAATCCCTTCACTTGTGTTTTATTCGCTGCACTTACTCCTCTCTAACACTACTTTCTTAACCCACAGTATTCTTCTCCTGAACCCTATTTGTACTAGCATAATGGTATGAAAACTACAAATTGAACCAATATATTGCTCTAGATAAAACACATCGTAAATATAAACGTAACTCTGGCATAGCAACTCTTTTTCCAGACTGCCACACATTAGCAAAATATAACCATTACTAAACCGACTATATTTAATATATGAAAAAGCATGCAGATAAATAAGTGCGCCTTCTCAGAATCCTCTGAACAGATGTCAGCTGCGCATCAGTGCTAAACATGTGAGTATCCGAGTACCTCATGCATCAGCCAATTAACTGGCACGTTGCTTAACAACATCCTTCCATGCTGCTGAGATCTGCTCCAGCGCCCCCAACAACCCATAGCACATCTAATAAGTTGTTTTACAGCATGAGCCTTTACAAGGCTTGCACCAAAAAATGAATAAATAAAAAATAAAAAAATTTGGCTGTGAAATGCTGCACTAAAACAGATTAGATTAGATTAGATTGCCTTTATTGTGATTCTATAGTATACAAATGAATTTGAATTGCTACTCTGTGGTGCAAGCAAACAATGATTGGGAGAAAAAAAAGCAGAGACGATACAAGCGACCTCAAACAAAAAATAGAGCACAGAACAGATTAAATAATATATATTTAACATCATGAAGTATGGGTGTGTGTGCAGCACGAGTAGAAGATTTTCTCTTATTTAAAGTGTCTCTACATCTGCAGGTGCGCATCCTGGCCGACCTGTAGCGCTTGCCAGGGGGCAACATTTCAAAGCGGTGGCATTCAGAGAGGGAGGAGTCGGTTGGTCCACCAGAGAGGGTAGTGGGCTGCATATGACTTACTCGACTGTCTGTAGTACTTTCTCATTTGCAGCGCACTAGCTTGCATACCACACTGTCATACAGTTGGATAGCAGGCTCTCTACAGTTGCCTGGTACAATGCCACCCACAGTTTCCTTTCAATCAGTACGTTTACATGATGTGTTAGTCCGACTTATTGTGTTAGTCTGACTAAAACATAACTTTTAGGGTGTTTCCCAGAACAATTGACCCCAAAAGTCTGAAAAAATTTTGATTAGTGAGAACACAAACTTCCAGGCTTGGGAACCATGCCCGAGTACACTTGAAAAGGTGCACGGTATGGCGTATATAGGAACACATCAATCCATATAAGACAGCTACCTGAACCACTGCTTAGAACATTCTATGTCTTGCCCGAAATTTGTATGCGCATAGCATGAATCTCTTCCTCTGACCTATACATATGGAGGTGATAAAGTAGGAACGCACATTATTAACATAATATCAGGCATAGTGCGAAGACCGATTTCCTCATTCTCTACTTCTCGTTGTGCTTATTGTTAGCCTGGCAAAATAGCACCAAATTTAACTTCTCAAAGTCAGACTAGATTATACCCAGAAAATGCTATTGTTCGTTGACCTACTCTTGTATGTATATCTCGATTGGACAAAGAAATCGATCTGGGCGCATGCTCCACAGTTCCCACCCCAGGCTTTGATCTGAAAGTTTATTTTAAAAAATAAATAAATAAATAAAATTAAAAAAACCCGGAAAGCGTGCATTTCATTGGTACTTAAAGTACAGCAGGTCAGAAAAGAAGTTCATCTTTCCATTCCTCAACGTGATGCCAGTTTGCTGCCAGCAAACTTGGTTGTTGATTGTTAAGTCTGTGATGCAATAAGTTAACTAGGAAAAAGTCCAATACTAAAAATCTCCCATGCTTATATGCTGAAACAGTGTTGAATATCCTGAGCATTCTCAAAATTGTAATCTTTGCTTTGTGGTATTCGCTGACCAGGAGAGGTCTTTGGATAATAAGACCGCTAGAAAGCTGAAAGGTCTGCACCCTTCCCACACATTCCCCTTTTTTGATATTCAGTGTCAAAATGTTAACTCAACACCACTCTAACAATATCTAAATCTCATCCCTATATGCCAAGTCTACTCCAAAACTTCTCCGGTAATGATCAGCCAACAGTTTCATCTTTTATCAGAAAAGTGTGGGCTAGTGTGCAGTCAGTCATATATAAGGGGTATAAAGTGGACTCAACACACAACCTTGTGGTACACCAATGCTTACTGCAATAGAGAAAAGATATGAGGGACAATTTTAATTCTCTGTGGGCAGGGGAAAGTCTTTTTGATCCATGTGCAGATGGAGATGAAGACGTCTACATTGTGTCATTTGATGATTAAGATGTCCAATATGATGGAGAGCATACTTCCAGTGCTTCTTGATGTTTTAGATTGTTCAGTACCATGTGGGTTATGATGGTGATAGTGTCTTTAGTAGATTTATTTGCTCTGTAAGCAAACTGAAAGGGTTTGAGTGTGGGATAGAGGCTAGATTTTATGTGATACAGGACTAGTTGATTAAAGCTCTCCATGACCTATGAGGTAAGTGCATTTGGCCTGTAATCAGTGAGACTGGCATTTTGACCATTATTATAGTGGCTTATATAATTATTAAAATAGTGGCTGACTTGAAGTACAATGGTAAAGTGGCTCATGACAAGGAGCCCCCTGCAAGCTGGTCAATACAAGCCTTGAGCACTTTGCTCAGCATTTCATCATACATTTACTGACCTGAGAACATGCTATACATCCTGGTCTGTAGTATGAATGAGAGTTGGAAGCAGATGGGACAGCAAAGGCAGTAAGTCCGTCACAAGCTTATTGCCCTTAAACCATGCAAAGAAATAGTTCAGCATTTCAATGTTAGCGTTAACAACAGTTCTAACCACTACACCACCGTACCACCGCTGAGGATAATATACAGAAAAATGTTTAATGTTGCATGCTTGCTTTTGCTGTGGTGAAACAGACTTATGGAAGAAAATCAATACATTTCTAAATCCCAAAGACCTGTCTAGGCATGAAGGTGACAGCAACACTTCTTACATAACACAAACAGTAAAACAAAATGAAAAAGGACATGTGTAACAAAGCAAGAAAGAGTGAGAGGGTATTGGTTGTCGTTACAGAAAAAATATCCGGGCTTAGCATTAAATCACCCTTTCCATCTCTCTTACCTTTCCTTTCACCCTAAAGCCTGAGTAGGCTCATGTCTTTATTTGACCTCCTGTGAGTATTCATTCCATCCACTGGCCTGTCTGTTCTCGTACAGAAGAAGAAAAAAAAAATAAAATAAAAAAAAAAATTAAAAAAATACAGCAATGCTAGAATGGCTGCATTCATAACCAGTGCCAGCAGCAGGAAACAAATTAAGCTTGCATGTGAGAGCAATCTGCAGTCCTGTTGATTTTTTTAAACTTGTCCAAGACAAACAGCAGTTGAGCGAAAACAACCTCTCTGACCCAGGTCTATTTCAGAAGCCGCACATGTGACCGGATAACATGGTTAAGGAGCTCGGAGGGAGACCTGAGTGTAAAATGAGCCCTCGTTCACATCCATAAACACCACCAATATGTAGCGCGGACACAAGTGAACCCACAATATACAATAATTATAGTGTAGGAGAACAAAATCGATTGTCCGCTGAAATAATAATGTACATGGCTTTACAGCAGAAACTCAAGGCTCAAGAATTTGTTTTTTTGCCATTTGTACACATACCGACAGATGCATTTGGATTTTTTCGGACAGAAGCTTTCTAACGCAAGAAAGACGAGAAAAGTTAAATAAATACTAAGACATACTATATACAGTACACACTATAAACATTATCCAGTATCCATAACATATCTACTATATATTTTAAATATGATCCCCACATTATAGAACTATCGCAGTTCTTCAGTTTTTAAATTGTATTTTTTTTTCTCAAAGACTAGATTGCAGATTTTATACAAAATAAATTATTATTGCACTTATACACTAGACTTGGACTTAGTTAAAAAAAAATTATATAGTTTCTATCAACACCTTCCTGTCCTGTTCAAACCCCAAAATAAGGTGAAGTCTAAGTGTCCCTGAATTTAAAGACTAAACACTTTGCGTGTTCAGAGGTCAGCAAATGTCCCCTGCTCCCATTTGTCCTCATGAATACACAGGAGAGCTGTGTGGCGAGTAAGTGCTTGACTAATAATGGTGCCTTAATATTGCAGCCAAAGTCGTCCAGCATGTCAGTACATCCTGCTCTATACGTAGCCTTTATTTTATAAACGCAATTGTACATCACAGGGCCACGCCCATCGTTTCAATTTTTTGCAGTGATTACCGAATACTCAGCCAATGCACAATTTTTCACTCTGATATCTTCAATCGCTGATGCAGATGTGTTGCTGGTGTTACTTTCTCTAAAATAATGATAAGCCTAAAATATATGATGATAACTAAGCATAAAGATAACTGGGTTGGGTTAAGACCATTTGTAAATTCTGATTCGGATCAAACAAAAAATAATAATCCAGAGGAATCATACCTTCAGCCAGATACCTGAAATTACAGTAAGTACACTCTCGCTCTCTCTCACACAGAAAAGGGCTTAGATCTCCGCACCACCTTAATTGCTGCATTTATCGCAAGCTAAGGGAAATATTTGTCGTCTTCAGCATAAAGAGTAAAGTCACCTGCTGAAGTGAAGGCAGTTAGTATTAGTCACTCACTGCAAGAATAACATTTATGACACTGGGGAGTCTATTTTTCACTTGTTTTTCCATAATGAGATAAAAACTTAAATGACCAAAATGTTACCAAAATGAAACAATGCCATAGTGTGAATTACAAACAACCTATTATTACCACAAAGAGTGGCACTGCAAGTAAAGCGTTTCTTCTCAAATCCTATCCAAACACCTCCTGGACGGTTGGACACATTTCAAGTTCTTTCATATTCGTAGGTTTCCCTGTTTTCTGGATTTTCTTCAATTCAGACCACAGGATTTTAAAATAGTTAAAATTTATAGAGTGAGAAGGCCAAGAAATTGATTTTGTTCTTAAAAAGTCTGGCAGAGACAACCAGGATTCGGGTGAAATATCTTGGCAGCAGAATACATCGGTCCAAGAGCTGCTGGACCATCAGCCACAACACAACGCACCATAATTTATTGTGGGTGTCAGATTACTTTTACAGTGTATGATCATGTCTCATATAACCACAGAGATTTCCACTTCCAAGGGAACAACAGTCGCATCATATAGCACATCGTAACGCCCTGATTGTGATGAGTGGCAAGATGTTTTAAATGATCATAATTAACATACATAGTGTTGCTAAGAACAAAATCTGCCATTCTGTCTGGGTAGGAGGGATGGCATTACTCTTGTTCGCTGTCAATCAACGTGACGGTAGCGTCTATCTAGTGTGTTCAGGTGCCCTGTGAGGTGACACGAGCAGCTGCTCAAAAAGATGCAGCGGCTGGCTTCACAAGCCTACATCATCCCTGGTTTGTAAGCATTATTTGATAGCTCAGACATGGGTTATACTCAATTACAGCAAACACTTGCATTTTCCTGAGCTCTTGAATGGACAGAAACTAAATGGTTATTATGTTTAACATACTGTTAAACACCTGATCATCTGAAACATTACAACACAAAACAATAAGCTCAATATTGTGTAGGTTCCCCTTGTGCCTGCTGGGACAGATCTGGCCCCTCAGGGCATGAATCCACAAGACATCTGGGTTGGGGGTAATGTAGCGTCTGGCACCGGGACATTAGCAGCGAGTGCTTTTGGGTGCCGTGGGTTGAACAGTGAGGCATCTGTGGATTGGACTTGTTTGTCCGGTGCATCCCATGGATGCTTGATCAGATTGAGATCTGGGGAATATGGAAGCCGGAACAAGAACCATGAACTCTCTGCCTGCGTGACAGCCTGTGATGCACTGAATGTATTGATACCATTGGATCCAGCATTGGCTTTCCTCAACTATTTCTGCTGTATTGAGTTTTCTGTAGAGCTGGCCTTGGGTCTCTAAATGAATAAATGAGCCATGGGTGCTCATGATCTTGTCACCAGCTTACTAGTATATAATTGATAATCAATACCCTTTAATGCACCTGGTGGCGGTGTTCGTGTCGTGTCTGATCGGTGTAAATGCATCCAGGAAAATATTCATGTTTCAAAATGAAAATCGAAATTATAACGTATATTTATATACCGCGGCTTCTTTACTGAAGCAATGAAAATATGCCTAACCGATCCAGCCTCTGTCTTCTTCAGTGTCTACATTCTTCATCAACTACTTTGATGAGAAAGACATTTGGAGTCAGTCATTATAGCAAAAACCAATTAACACCAGACACTTTGTGATGCATTTTAAATACTCATGCAGCAGATGTACAGCCATTTTATTCTCTGTGAGTCAGTCATTTGCTCTGTTGGTTTTTCTTTTCCCTTTTGTCCCGGAGTTAAAACCTGACTGCACTTTATGGACTTTTCTCACACCCGACATTTATAGTCATTTATGGACATTATACATTTGTACATACATGCACATTTGCACTCACCCTGGACAATTCTAGACATTTATACTATATACTTTTATAATATATACTTATATATATTTCATTTTGCATACTTTCTGGACATTTATATTTATTTAATTTTGCACGTTTCCCATATTTTGCATATTTGTACAGGTTTCTATATTTTATTATTTATTCCATTCTTTAATAATTTAGATTTTAAAAGTCACAAGCAGTCGTATAAGCATTTCACTGCATATCGTACTGTGTATGTGACAAATTTGAATTTGATTAGAATTTGACCCTTTTATTTCCTCTATGTCGTGAACGTTATTATGCATATAAAGATTACAATGATGTCATGATGGTATGGGCTAATGCTGCAAAGTCTTTACAGGTTTTTATAAATGGATTTGTATATGCTGACATGCTTTTCAGCTGATCATGATTGTAGAGTCCATTTCAACCAGTTCATGATCAAACAATAGCCACTGAGGTCTCAGTTTATCTCAATGTAATACAAAATTTACCACTGAGTAGTACTCGCATTATTTATTTTTTACTTGATTTCACAAGTGTAAACATCTTAAATATATGGAAGTACTGTATCATATATATATTTTCTTGCAGTACAATGCGTGAGCGGGCATGTACGCCTGTGTGTTTGCATGTGTCTGAGGGTTTAGCAGTGTGACATTGGTAATCTGTAAAGCTGCTTTGCCTGAGTGCAGTGGTGTGAATCTTGCTATTCAGAGAAAAATTAAGAGAGAGGGAGATAGGGAGAGAAAGAGATAGAGAGGACAGGGTGTTATATAACAAGCTTTTCTTTCCTTTTTCAAAAAAGGAGACGTCTATTTACACACACACACACACACACACATATATATGACACAAACCACATGGTAACGTGACACAGTTCACTCATGGGGCATGACGGGCTCGACAGACCTGTGGGACGGACACACACACACACACACACACACACACACACACCTACCACATCACCTGAACTCACACATTGTTGCTTTTTTTTAAATAAGTACCAATTATGGGAAGCACATGTAAGCTGAAGAAAATAAATAAATAAATAAACAAACAAACAAACAAACAAAAAAAACACAACCCGCAGTGAGAACACCTTGTGAATGCTTCAGGAAACTGATGGAAACTGGATGTGTGACAGTTTTCACAGGTACATGCTGAAACTCTCCACCTCTCACTAGAGCTGCTTTGGTTACCATCATTCGGATAAGCAACTGTTACTTTTGAATGTATTTGTAACCGCAGTTTTAATAAGGACTGCTTTAATCCAAATTCTAGTATAAGGAGCTGCGTCTACTTTTGCCACATTTCACTGCCTTCTGCTCATCCATGGCATCCATGCTATAGCGTACTTAGCATTACATAGCAACTCCATCAACCTGGGTCAGGCACAAGGAGTTTAAATAAATAAATAAATAAAAGACATGTGGGGTCTGACAAAGTGTGTAAATAATAATAATAATAATAATATGCCCCACAATGGGATCTGACTAACTGTGTGTGGATGGGCAGGTGTGTCTGATTGTAAGGATACAGAACCTGAAAATACTTAAATAGAAAAACAAAGCCGTTTATTCTGTTATCAGGATTCATTAAAAAAAAATTTTTTTAATTAAATTACACTTCTTTTCAGATTCTGTAAAGACCAACGACCACTTCTAACTTATAATACACACACACATATGTTTTATATATATACACACAATACACATACCGTATATATATATATATATATATATATATATATATATATATATATATATATATATATGTAGAAATTTATATTGTATGTAGAAATGATTATTCTATTTATCCTTATTGTACTTGTCATTATTTAAAATAAAATGAGAACGTCATTAAAACATTGAATTTCCCATCTGTTTCAATACTTCATTATGACCACTAGCAGTTTAAGTATATAATATATATATATATATATATATATATATATATATATATATATATATATATATATATATATATATATATATATATATTTATTTTTTATTTTATGTATTTCAATCAAAGTTGCTCTTCCATCAGCTTGAATCAGTCGGCCCATTCTCCTCTGACCTCCAGCATCAACAAGGCATTTTCGCCCACTGCTGCATACTGGCTGTTTTTCCCTTTTCACACCATTCTTTGTTAATCCTAGAAAGGGTTGTGCGTGAAAATCCCAGTAACTGAGCAGATGATGCCTGACGGGCTGGTCTGAGTATTTCGCTCAATATTGCTTAAATTACCTTTCTTTCCCATTCTGACATTCAGTTTGGAGTTCAGGAGATTGTCTTGACCAGGACCAAGCAACTGCCATGTGATTGGTTGATTAGATAATTGCATATATATATATATATATATATATATATATATATATATATATATATATATATATATATATATATATATACACACACACACACACAGATACATACACACAGTATATACAGTATATAATCTCTAGTAAGCGTACAGTAAGTAACTGTGAGCAACTCCAAAGCTGCTGTTTCTGGTCTGCAGTGGTCGGGTGAGCCAGTTACCGGTTCATGGGTGGCAAAAACTCATGATGCACATTCCTACAATGGGCACGTGAGAATCAGAACTGAACCAGGTGGCAGTCTGCTCTGACGGATCACTTTTACTGTACGTGATGTGGATGGCTATGTGCATGTGCGCAGCTTGTCCTGGGGAAGAGAGGGTACCAGGATGCTCTGTGAGAGGAAGGATAGCTAGCTGAGGTAGCATTAGATTGCCCAAGGCTATGTCTTTGGGTCCTGCTGTTCTTGTGGACGTTCGACACACAACACCCACCTAAACACTGTTGCTGATTGTGTTATCCCACCTGCATCACCTTATGGCAGTGGCCTCTCTCAGCAGGATAATGTGCCCTGCCATGCTGCAAAAAGGAATTGTTAAAAAAAATATATCAAAGAATTCAAGGTTTTGACTCCGATCAAATCGAGCATCCGAGGGATGTTTTAGAAAAACAGGTCCGATCCACGGAGGCCCATCCTCACGACTTACGGGAGCTGAAGGTGCCAGATACCACACCGGACCTTTAGAGGTCTAGTGGAGGCTGTGCTTCGATGGGACAGGGCTATTTTGGAGGGAAAAAGGGACAGCTGCTAAATCATAATGTACTGGCTGATCGCTACATCTCTCTTTTTCCGCACATGTATCCATATAAAAATGTACACCAATTTGATGTGATCAATCAAATTGAATCCATCCCTAATGTTACCACGATGAACGTTTGTGAAATTCCTCACAATCTCACAGGACAAGTCAACCTATGCCTCATTTCTACTACTGCACTCCCCCTCCCCCCCTTCTGGCATGCTGTTAGTTTTGTATCGAACTTCCGAGAAAATGGAAGCAGCGACATGTGAAGCACACGGGCGCGTACACACAGGTGGGCGAATGCACACGATGGTATATAGACACCTACACACACACACACACGCACCTGCATGCGCGCACGCACACTGCACATGTGGAGTCGCTAGGAAAAAAATGCAGTCTTTTTGACCAATTATATCTACTTATGAATCATAACCTGCTGCTTGGCAACCAAGTCATTTAAGAGAGAGAGAGAGAGAGAGAGAGAGAGAGAGAGAGAGAGAGAGAGAGAGAAACACAGACAGACAAACTGACCGACAGAAGGAGAACGCAGAGATTTTGCTTGATTTTTGATAAAAGAGATTTATTATAGAGTGTGTGTTTGTGTGTGTAAAAGAGAGAGAGAGATGGAGAAAGCGACAGAGCAAGAGAAAGAGAAGGGAATTTTGCATTTTCTTTAATTAAAGAGGTGCATTAGGAGCAAGAGGGTGATAATGAGGGCGCTATAAATTCAGCAAGAGACAAACATAGAGGGGGTGAGGTGAGAGAGAAACGTGAGAGAGTAAAGGGTAAGACAGGTACACAAGAGAGAGAGAGAAAGAGAGAGAGAGAACGTGATGGGCCACGTGAGGCCCGCTCAGACACTGCGGGCTGGTTACATAAACACACCCCCTGCTCTGTCTCCTCATGAACTCAGCAGACGCCGCTCCCATCCACGCTCTTTTCTAGCTGCAGTGCAATGCTTCCTCCCTCCCTCTCCCTCACGTGGCTCCTCACATGCTTTTGCTCTCCCTTCCTTCCTCGCTCCCTCCCTCATCCAGCCATCTCTCTCTCTCACTCACACATACACATATTCAAGGTCCACGGGGAGCCTGGAGTCAGAGCCGCACAGGTCTGCATGAGACTGCAGCAGCACACTGACGGAAGTAAGGACACTTCACAAAAGTGCTGATATATAAACGCTCACAAAGATAGAAAAAGCACACTGATTTCATGCAAACACGCACACGGGTAAATGAATGCGAATATTCTTCCTCTCGGAGTGTAAAAGGTCTAGGATGAGGTTTCACCCTGCGACTCGTATTTCAGGCCGAGTTGCTCAGATTAATCCTGCTCTAATTGACATGTCTCTAATTGGCTGTTCTCTAACGATGACCTCGAAGAGGGTGGATGTGAAAGAATGGCAATGGCGAGGCTTCATTTGTGCTGTGTCAAAGCTTCAGGAAGCCCTGAACAAAACACAGTCTCCCCTTCAACGCTCTCGCCCGTTCCTCTCAGAGTGTCTTTGTGGCTGAAGTCAGCGCTCTGCAGTATTGATTCGTTGTAGAGGCAGTTTGGTGCACCCCCCCTCCTCTCTCTCTCTCTCTCTGTCTTTCTGTTTTCACGGCGAACTCGTCCTCGCGTGCCTCTGCCTTATGTAAGAACGCTCAGTGCTCTGTCCACTGAATACTGATTAGCTGTCTGGAGCTCCCAACTCACTGCACTCAGCCAGCCGGAGCCAGCAGCACCATGGAGGGCTGAGCTTAGCTCATTTATCTCCCAAGCACGAACACACACACACACACACACACACACACTTTCACACTCTCCTCTCCCAGCCTGCAGAGCTGAACAGGTCAACAGGTTTAAAAGTGACACTGAAGTTTGGGTGTTTCTCTAGGGCCCTCTCCTGGTGATTGAACTCTGATAAAAAAAATTAAAAAATTCTTCCAGACTCCCTTAGGAGCACTCGAGTCTGACTCATCAGACACAGCCTTCGCTGCTTCCCCAACGCAATATAGCTCACATCTACTGCACTAAACCTATTGCCGTTGCCAGCTTCAGGCTGTAGAGAAAGGTAAAGCGATCAGGTAAGATGATATTTTTTTACAGGACGCTGTGCACCAGATGGCTAGACTCATTACTAATCCATGGGGAAAAATAATGCAAACCACACTTTTTAATCAACTTTCCGTCGTTCCACACCACACGGATTCAAAAAGCTACAGAGGCAGTAGTCTAAATGTCTTTAAAAGAAACACATTGTTTTGTTTTTGTTGCCGTTACAAAATGTACAGTTTCATTTAAGGCATGTGAAATGTTTATAAACAAAGCATCACGTAAAAATGTCATTTCACTAAGAGCCTATACAGTAATAACCTCGGCATAATGTCACATACATTATACAGGTCCTTCTCAAAAAATTTGCATATTGTGATAAAGTTCATTATTTACTGTAATGTACTCAAACATTAGACTTTCATATATTTTAGATTCATTACACACAACTGAAGTAGTTCAAGCCTTTTATTGTTTTAATATTGATTGTGGCATACAGCTCATGAAAACCCAAAATCCCTATCTCAAAAAATTAGCATATCATGAAAAGGTTTTCTAAACGAGCTATTAACCTAATCATCTGAATCAACTAATTAACTCTAAACACCTGCAAAAGATTCCTGAGGCTTTTAAAAACTCCCAGCCTGGTTCATTACTCAAAACCGCAATCATGGGTAAGACTGCCGACCTGACTGCTGTCCAGAAGGCCATCATTGACACCCTCAAGCAAGAGGGTAAGACACAGAAAGAAATTTCTGGACGAATAGGCTGTTCCCAGAGTGCTGTATCAAGGCACCTCTGTGGGAAGGAAAAAGTGTGGCAGAAAACGCTGCACAACGAGAAGAGGTGACCGGGCCCTGAGGAAGATTGTGGGGAAGGACCGATTCCAGACCTTGGGGGACCTGCGGAAGCAGTGGACTGAGTCTGGAGTAGAAACATCCAGAGCCACCGTGTACAGGCGTGTGCAGGAAATGGGCTACAGGTTGCAAATTTTGCATGTCATTCGGAAATCAAGGTGCCAGAGTCTGGAGGAAGACTGGGGAGAGGGAAATGCCAAAATGCCTGAAGTCCAGTGTCAAGTACCCACAGTCAGTGATGGTCTGGGGTGCAATGTCAGCTGCTGGTGTTGGTCCACTGTGTTTTATCAAGGGCAGGGTCAATGCAGCTAGCTATCAGGAGATTTTGGAGCACTTCATGCTTCCATCTGCTGAAAAGCTTTATGGAGATGAAGATTTCATTTTTCAGCACGACCTGGCACCTGCTCACAGTGCCAAAACCACTGGTAAATGGTTTACTGACCATGGTATTACTGTGCTCAATTGGCCTGCCAACTCTCCTGACCTGAACCCCATAGAGAATCTGTGGGATATTGTGAAGAGAAAGTTGAGAGACACAAGAATCTGCAAAAGGATTCCCGACCAAGTATTGAGTGCATAACTGAACATAATTATTTAAAGGTTGACTTTTTTTGTATTAAAAACACTTTTGTTTTATTGGTTGGATGAAATATGCAAATTTTTTGAGATAGGGATTTTGGGTTTTCATGAGCTGTATGCCACAATCATCAATATTAAAACAAAAAAATGCTTGAACTACTTCAGTTGTGTGTAATGAATCTAAAATATATGAAAGTCTAATGTTTATGAGTACATTACAGAAAATAATGAACTTCATCACAATATGCTAATTTTTTGAGAAGGACCTGTACTTTTAGAAACACAGACTTGTGGGTAATTTAAGAAGCCATACACTACGTCAGTATAGGACGTGCTGAAAAATATTCTGTAACAACACGAATCTGAAAAGAGCTCCGGATGTAACATTCTAGTTCTAATAAGCTATCGTTGCCATAGTGACCGCTAATTCACTGGTATAGTATGGCAGATGACTTATAATTAGCAAAAAGAAGAAAAAAAATTTTAATTGTGGAAGATTGCGATGGTATGAAACTAGCCTCAAAGAAAAGAATCTTCTTGTGAATTTATACACCAGAGTAATCTTATACGACATGATGCATATCATGAGTGCTGATTTAATCTCAGAACTGTTAGCTGGTTGAGGATATACTAAAAGAGAATAGCTGGAGACATAATGAGAAACTTTCATTATGACTTCATGACAACCTTCAAGGTTTATTTTCCTCGTCTTTTGGCTACATAATACAGGTAAAGAATTTAAAACTACTTTCAGTCCTGTTAATACACCTTGACTCGAGCTTGACTCGAGTTCCCCCCCAGTCATGAAAGGATATGTACTGGTGCAGCAAAATAAGTGATTTACTAATCATAATGTATAGATGATAAATGAAGCTTTAAAAAAAATGTTGTATAAAAGCAATATCATAATTGAAGTTTTGGTGCTAAATATTGGCACATCTGCGATATCTTTGGAGCTCACCACGAGATGTGCAATATTGTTTAATATTACCATATTACCATCTGTACACCTGTTCGTTCATGCAATTATCCAGCTGGTCATTTACAAGGCAGCAGTAATGTGCAAAAAAAATATAAAAATCATGCATACTGTAGCTTCAACTAAATTTTACATTAAACATTAGAACAGAAACAGGATAATGTACATCTTCTGCCATTTCAGACCATCAAGGGTTGAGATGTGTTTTGAATTCCGAGATATTTTTCTGCCGACGATGGTGGTAAAGATTATTCACGTTGTATTTGAGTAACCACAGCCTTTCCCGTCAGCTCGAATCAGTCTGGCCATTCTCCTCTGACCACTCTCACCAACAAAGCATCTCCACCCACGGGACTGCTGCTCACTGGATATTTATTGTCTTTTCATGCTATCCAGAAACCCCAGGAGATCAGCAGTTTCTAAAATAGTCAATTCAACCCCTCAAGCACCATCACCACCAAATCCAGTCAATGTCACTAAGCCACAAAGGCGATGATGACATTTCACCACATTCGATTTAGAGTACATATTAAGTTTCTCACCAGTATCTGCATAATCTTCGCCATTTGTTCTGCTACAACATTATTAGTAATATGTTAACGATAATTCTACGAATGTGCATCTTTCTCTGGTGTTCTTAGGAAAGTAGTGGGTCACTTTATTACCCTTTATTTAAAATCACTTTATTATACGTTGCTGTTCGTTTGTTTCATTCAGAATGAACCAATAGTCTCCCCCACTGACCTGTTCCGGAAAAGTCTCCCTCTTGTCCAGCATTTCACGAAGCGTCTGCAGAATCTTAATACACAACTTCTCCTCCTTATCCATCAGCTTCTTCGTGTGTTTAATCAGCCTACAAAGCATACACATACCAGTTAAAAAAGTTTTACCATTGAAAAAGTTTTTTTTTCTTTTTCTGTTTTATGTGGGAAATGACATGGCATCTGGAATGCAAGACGCAGGAAATCTGAAAATATCTTATCACATGTATACTTTATTGACCTTACATGAGAAAGTAACAGGTTAGTCATAGTGGTGCAGCAGGAGGACGGCATGCTGTGGCTTTCAGTGTGACTCATGCAGACTTAAGTGCTTATGTAATTGTACAGACCAATCAGGCTGACACATGCTCAGGTAAGTGCTGTTCGAACACCTAGAGCAAGGATCGGAAATCATTAATAGCGGAACCCACATCAGCGCCCACTCAAGTAACGAATCGCACTTTGGCATGCCCAGGGTCACACCTCCACACCTCTCTCAAGTCACACCTCGCCTATGACAAGTCTGCCACGTCTACATTTCATTTATGAGATATACAGTAGATGTATTGGTTTGAAAGTTGTGAATAAATCAGTGGCCCAGACTTCTGGTATAAACTATTGTTTGTTTGTTTGAATCCATGTCTGGACAAGCAGGCTTAATAATTATAAAATTCCTTCCTATTGACTATTGGTTAAGCCAACAGGAAGGAGTGTGCTTAAATCTAATCCGATTCACTGTAAGCGAAGCACATGCTTCAGCATTCGATTACCTGCTGCACTACACACGTCGACCGATGCAGAATATGCATATAAAATGTTTTAGCATGAATAAAAAGGCGCACAGGAAACAAAAACACATGGAATTTAGATCATCTCACTTGGTCATGAAGGCTCCGGTCTCACAGCGCAGTCGTGCTGGCTCGGGGAACAACAGCTCTGGACTATACAGAATGTCAACCAATACAGAGAACTCGGCCTGCATCAGTGGAGTGAACTGCTCTTTTAGATTCTGCACTACCTCCTAAGACACACACACACACACACACACAGAACAGGTGATGCCATCACTTGTACAAGTATACGATCGGTTTGTGGGAGCACAAAATAAGGTTGATCCCTTTTGAACAAGACGACCAGAAACATTTAATAAGCCAGAGCTTGTACACACAATAAGATATCATGAATCGTGCAGTTTACCTGCAGTTTTTCAATGATGCTCTTGTAGTCTGGCGTCCCCAGCATTTCCTTGCGGGGTCGAAGTCGAGTTGTAAACCTCCATTCTTTGGCAGCACGCTGTACCATGTTGGTGTGAGACTTCTGAGACAGGAAGTTCACCTGACCATCCAGATCTACTGGTAGAGGTATGTTCCGGCTTTTAGCTGTAAGGAATAGTTAAAAAATAAATAAATAAATAAATAAATTAGGCTTTTCTCATTTATTCATTCATTCATCCCCATTTAGAGCTTTATCCGGCTCAGTGACATGGTGAATGTGGAGTCTATAGCGGGAACATTAAGCTCTAAGCAGAAATACACCTTGGATGGGATGCCAGTTCATCTTGCAGGACAAATTAGAGCATCCAGTTCAGATACATCCAGTATCGGAGTTCAGCATATTTTTAAGAGGTGGAGAGGTGGACAGTAATCAGAGCTTAGGAACAAATTCTGGAGCTGTAAAACACCCACGGTACCCAACTCCCTCATAAAACGCTTCATTTCGAAAAGAATTACTTATACTCCAGTCTGGTAATGCAACTGCTACGGGGTGACCTCGTCTCCTGAGCCAGCCTTACAGAATAAATATAACTTGGCAAAAGAAAGAAAAAAAAAAATCTCTGCACAAATGATTACTGATACTGTATTAATCATTAAATTCACAGATATTGACTTGATGATCATGTTTGTTGGTCAGCTTGGTTCTCTACTTAAACTGGTTGCGTAATACTGTCTGGAGGATAGACGGACATGATGCAAAAAAATATTAAAGCATGATTGAAGTAAAGGTTTGCGGAAGGAGGCCTACACAATAGCAACCACTTGATTAAACTAATACTGTATATCAGGATGCTGAATTCATCTGTAAGACTGCACTTCTCCACCTTGTGATAACTCACCCACATCAGCGAGGGTCTTGATGCAGGCTTCGATGTTTGTCTTCAGCAGAGGAGTGATCCAGGTACAAGGACAGAGTTTGAGGATGGCCTGCAGCAGGCGGATGAACGTGCTTTGATGCGACTGAAAAAAGAATTATAGAGGAAAAGCTGAACCATGTGACCGCTCAGTGTGGTGTAGGGTTTGCAGGGACACACGTGGTTGACAGGATGTGATGAGGAGTCTCAAAAAAAAAAAGTTAGTGCATGTGTTTATGAGCGTGTGCGCTTTATACCTGCAGATTGGAGGTGCTGACAGAAAACTGGGAACCAAAGAAGCCTTTGACGATGGCTATGATGACTTCATTGACGTACTTCTCCAGCATGGCGTCAGCTCTATTTCTGTCTGTGGTGCCGGCAGCCACCTGTGTGGAGAGAATTTTATATGCACATACACACACATGCGCACGCACACATACCACCACATGATCACATGTTTTACTACAAAAAGAGGGGTTCCTTTTAAGCCATGCTGGTGTCCTTACCTTTTCCAGATCAAGCAGGAAGTTCTCAAACAGGTTCCAGATGTGGTTGCTGGTGTATATTTCCTTCATCTCGACCTCAGTGTCCACATAGCAGTGGTTCAGGAAATTCACATAGGCGATTTTCACCTGCAGAGGGCGACAAGCAACGGGCATGGACGATTATAAATTACAATGAAGTAAAAATCTTCCCAAATACAGTGGAACCTTGGATTACGAGCATAATTCGTTCCGGAAGCGGGTTCATATTCCAAAACACTCATAAATCAAAGCTACTTTTCCCATAAGAAATAATGGAAACTCCAATTATTTGTTCCACAGCCCAAAAAAAATATATACATAAAATTAGTACAAAATATAAAGTAGTAAAAAAAAAAAAATTAACCTGCATTTAACCTTTCAAAAAAGTAAAAATAAATCCAGACAGGTAAGTGTTTCCGTTTATGCGCACAGACGCTGTGTGTGTGTGTTTGCGTGTGAGAAGCTAAAGTAAGAGGAAAGGAGGAATCAGTCTTGCACAGTAACAGAGTGTGTGTGTCTCTATGTAGGTAAAAGGAGCTGTGTGTGTGTGTGTGTGTGTGTGTGTGTGTGTGTGTGTGTGTGTGTGTGAAGTCAAGAGGAGGAGTTAAAACGGATCTTCAACCTCTCTAATGAGGTTTGCTTCTGCTTTACACGCACTGTACTGTACACACACGTATGTTATAATAAACAGTACACGCGCACTGCACACAAACGTGGTCACAGTGTTATAGTAAACAGTACACGTGTGCACGGATGTTGATTATACCAGTAAGAGACTAGCAATAAGACCCAGCAGGGGAGACGATTACCCACAATTCCGCACCACAAAAGAAAAGCCGTTGGCTCAGTTGTGATGTGACGCTCCGCGTCAAAACAAGAAGCGCATGCGTGATACATGATACTCAGTACTCATAAACCAAGACAATGCTCGTTTTTCAAGTCAAAATTTGTTTTAAAAAATTGCTCGTCTTGCGGACCACTCGCAAACCGCGTTACTCACAATCCAAGGTTTCACTGTATAAGAAAGATGCTGTAATGCTGATTTTTTTGTGTGAATCGGTTCAGCATGGGAGCTAATCAGAGCGATATCACAGCAACACATCATTCACATTCAGCTGTAGTCTACCATAAAAGGGAAGCCCCACTATTCGGTATTACCATATAGTTACTACACTGTTGACTGTTACAGTATATTGGATGATATTAAATTGCTACTACTCAAAAAATGCATTTAGAAAGAGTCGAGTTCCCCCTCCGCTTCCCCCCAGTGGTTTGTCCCACTGCCTCCTGCTTTCCCAGTTCAGGTCAGGTTTGTGGCTGTGGCTCAATTAATGTTGAACTCCAGTAAGTAGGGGATTTTATTCACCTTAAATAAAGCGATTCTCTTTAATGTAGTTGATGCAGACTCATTCATAAATTAGTTGCGGCAAAAATGCTGATTACCGATGTAATTTCCCATGAATCTGCTGTATTAGCGATTAAATTATTACTTATCTACTGTAGTTAACGTTGTCTTGTTTGCAATAGCTTGTTTACATAGTGCACTGCAACTAACACGACAAACGCTGTTTTATTTATGACGACTTGGCATAATGTTAACTTAACATTAACAATTAGCATATTATTTATCTGTACATTTACTAAATGAGCACTGTGCCTAGTCCGACTGTATATTTTTGAATAATCAATATCCATTCTGTTCTAAGTGTCTTAATTAATTTTAAATCCAATTGTAAACCTTTTTTTTAATTCCTTGTTTTTATTGTTGTGATTATTTTTGATAGTTTTACTTTCTTTATGTAAAGCAATTTGAATGACCATTGTGTATGACATGTGCTACGGTATAAATAAACTTGCCTTGCAGTGTCCTAGATAAATGGACATAAGATAATTTTTCAGTGACCTAAACGCCAAGTAAGTACTACACGTTCATATATTAAGGCAATTTGGCTTTAAGAATGGGTGCTTATGAAAATACTAATGTCACAATATCAATCACAGGCAAAGGAGACAGGAATTATTGAGGGACAGTTAGACCAGGGTCAATCAGATGTACAGTGTCGGGTCAGTGTGGTGCTTTTATTGAAGGGATAATGACGGGGGGGGGGGGGGTGAACAATTTCTTTAATGTTTCCGGAGTTGTGGCTGTTCAGTAGAAAGTAATAGGCTCACCAATTTACAGTATGATCTTTCAATTTAACAAGTATAACGTAAACAAGTTAGTTATTATGAGTATTCCTGCATTTTGTTCTGCTTCAGGAGTCAGTCTGTTCTGAGACAGTGAGAGTAGAGGAAGGGGCAGATTCAGGACCAGGGAGGGAGCCGGAGACAGCAGGACAAAGAGATGATATTGCAGCACCAGCACAGGGAGCACAGTTTTTAGTTTAGATCTCATGTTTACATTTTATTGTATGTTGGTGGCTTGACTGTAAACAACATAAACAATGCAATAAATAGTTTGAAAAATCTGCGTTGTCATTGAACCTGAGAAAAACTTTGAAAATAACCATAATGGCGCAGTCTCTATACTACAATAATACTGATAGAAGCAAAGTTTTTCACTGTGGGGACATACAGTATCTTTATAAGTACAATTTGACTGTATTATTTGTGTCCCCTTCAAAAATTGCTCATGAGAAATTTAATATTTATCGTCCCCCCCCCCCCACTGTGAAATGAAATTTACACCCATGTGTTTAATCAGCAAGTATATGTCGCCTCTCTTTATGATTGATAAATATTCTGACTGAAACAAATCTGCTCGTGTCGGCTCATATCGGGAGCATTTTTGATCAAAGAGGAGAGTAGAAGGGGAAAACTGAAAGTGTGTACAAACAACAGCACAATGCATGTGTGTGAATGGCTGAAATGTGGTTGTGAATATAAAATGTTTGCGTGATCCCGCGGCGCACGTGTGCGCTCTTTAACTTTGAGTTTTGATCTAAAGTCAGATGAACGCACGCGCCGATTTGAGAGATTAGATTTCTCTTTCCCAGAAATACAACAAACGCATATGTATAGGTGTTAAATAAGCGCAGTCTATGCGGCGCTGTGAGAAACGCACGCCGATGTGAGCCGCTGTATTTCAGTCATGATATACTAACATATTTTTGGACCGCGCGCGCGCAACCTCTCACGGGCGAACCTCCACACAGCAGACCAAATAGTCATTAGCGCGTCCCTCCCCCAAAAAGCGCAGCAAGGAGCATTTACTTCCATCTAAACTGAGTCGTTTAAATAAATCACTGATCACATTTAAACAATTTATTCATACAGATGTACCTGTTTTACAGGTTTGTTACTGAATTTACTCCGATAAAGAGCCATATAAGAACTGTGGCAGCGGGCACACCTAAAAATAAATGCAGGATTATTTTTTATAGTTTTATATAAATAAAAATGCTTTTATAAATGTGGGCTACTGTCTACTTCAAATATTTGTTAAAACAGCCAGGAAACTCACTCTGACCATTTTAATAATTCATTGATAAATTAGTGATTCCTTTGGTTTCGGCTGTGCTGATGGTGATCATGTCATCTCGTCGTCTCCACAGCAGTGAGCGCGCCTACTCTATAATTCACTTTTCATACGAATTACGTAATCTAATAATTTTTTTTCATTAGTTTATATAAAAGCAGATATTTCGCTTTCTATAAGTATATATTTTTCACGTCTGTGAGGCCAGTATACACGGAGTATCGGTTCATTTTCTGACGCGCTCAAGTAATGCAGCTCATACATTGCAATGTGACGCCATTAAATGTTTTTTCTAATTGAATAGTCTTTATTCATAGATTCATTTGAAATGAGCAATTTAAATTTAACAGCAATACCCATATATATTTACATTTAAGTTGTAGTAATGCACTCTACTTAGATGATTTTATAGACACCACTTAGATGATTCCATAAAAGACACAGATTACCGACTTAGAACACATGGTGGCGTACAGAAGACTTACCTCAGGGATGCAGGTCCTATACGTCACCACCTTGACGATATCGTCGAGTGGCAGCAGCGAGTTGCACTTGATCTCGGTGTAGACATTCTTGCCCTCAGTGCAGGCAGCCAGCAGCTCCACCAGGTTGTTGTGGTAGGACAGGGCGCTGTTCTCATCATGGCGTTCTGTGTCTGAACACATCAGGTACAGCAGCGTGGGGAATGACGTTCGGTCGTTATAGAACACTAGGACTTCCTCACCAGCATTCACCAGCTACACACACACACACACACACACACACACACACACACACACACACACACACACACAGATTGGACTGTATATAAAGGATCTTCCACCGAATCGTTCCACTAATCCTAAACCAGACCTTAATCTCAGAAACCAGAACATAATATTGTAGCCCTCTTAGCAACCTTAATTTTGCAAATGCAAAACAAGGGACAAATTCACAAGCTTCTTGGATCAATAAAGCTTTGTAATGTGACCAAAACACTTTAATCTAAACTGTAAGTAAGAAGAAATAAACAGTATTAGGCAATATGATAACATCAGTAAAAATGTTGAAGGACAAAGGACAGAGACGATTCAATGGTTTAGGCTCTGGGTTACAGATGGAAGGTTATGGGTTCAAGCCCCAATGGGGAAAGACCTTGGTGCAATTACTGACTCCAGTTTTTTGTTTGAAGCTCATGTAGATAAATACTACTAGGCTAGTTTTGTCCATCTCAGACATACTGTTAATATAAGAAATCTGTTGTCACAGTAATAATTTGGATGCTTCAGCAGGTGAACAAGCAGAGGCTCCAGTTAGTCCAGTACACAGCAACATTAATCCTTACTGGCGTCGCATCATCCATATTTTATCCACATTGCTTTCAAAGTTCCCATTCATTATAAAAAATTACTAATGCCTCATAAAGCCCTGAATGGATGCAAACCGTGGTGCCTACGTGAACTTTTGATCTTTTATGATTCTGAGTACCTAAAATAATGAAGATTGCAGAAGGGGGGGCAGAGCTTTTCCTTACAAAGCCGCACAGTTATGAAACAGTCTTCCAATTAATGCTCGGGACGCAGACACAGTCCCAGACTTGCGTGAAAACCTATTTGTTTTAATTGGGCCTTTTGTAAAGCAGCAGATCTAAAGGGTTCATGAGCATAGAGAGCACTGGTACACTGGAATTGTTTTATGCTGACACAATCAGTTTGCTAAAAACACTCAGGTCTCCATTTATTACACACTGGAGAACTTTCTTTGGATATCTTGGAAGTAAATCTAAAGGATAAAACTAAAGCATAAACAGCCCTGACGCACAAACTGAAGAGCCTTCCGAAATATTTAGCGCCGCTTAACTCTATAGTACACGGTTATAGAAGAATGATGATTTATGTTCACACTGGTGTCACCCTGGGTTCACTTTTGTGTCTGGTTCCTGTCAATGTTTTTTCATCACATCCTCTCAGAACGTTGTTCCCTGCCACTGCCATTTCTGACTGATCATTAAAGAGAAATCTAAATCTATCTGCAGGTAGTCTGTAAAGCTGCTCTGTGAGAATGTCCCTCTCTAACCCCTCATCTACTTGGTGTGTGGAACAAGGACCTTCCAGGGCACATTTTCCATTTAGAGCTATTTGCGATTTAACCCTGTAAGTTAGATAATATTCTAAAGGCGGAATAATTAGAAATATTAAAAGAAATGTACGAGATTTAGAGGACTGCCTACCACCTCCATGCTTATTCTCCTCATCTTTTGGCTACACAGTAGTTTGGCAAAACTACTTTTACCCCTGGTGATTACACTACTCTCAGTTGCCAGCCTAATGCTAATTCTGCCGGTTGCTAGGTTAGCAGATATGTGTTGGCAAAGAAAAACATCTGGTTAAATAAAAAAAAAAAGGGGGGGGGGGGAATATTTTTTATATATATATATATATATATATATATATATATATATATATATATATATATATTTATTATTATTATTATTAGCCCCCCCCCCCCCCAAAAAAAAAAAGAATCAGATGTTTTGCTTTGCCAGTGGAAAACGGCATTGTAAAATAGCATTTCTATAAATTTATAGAAGTGTTGTATAAAAGCAATATTATATAAGAGGGAGTGCTGTTGCACTGAATATCAGCATGGCCATGATATGGCCTTAGGCATGAAGGTGCAGCCTGAATGACAAAAATATCACAATCATGCTGATATTCAGTACAACAGAACTCCCTCTGTGATGTTCCTAAAATATAAATACAATTTAATTAAAATAAACTAAACATATTACAGTCAAATGGTAAAAAAAAATATGCCCTTCACATAAGGCAAATGCGAGGCCTCATTTTAATCTGCTCTAATGGTTTAATTTTACAGGTCTATTCCAAGTTTACTAATTTACAGAACACCTTCTTGCCTCACCTCGGTCATCACTTTATCCTGACACTTCTTTACATATTTGCCATCAGCCTTCACTATGGTCTGCAGGAAGCGCAGGTACGGGACGCGGCGGCCGTGCGTCTCTATGCAGTGTACAAAGTGATGCACCACACGGTCACTGATCTCATTACACAAGTGGTAGTTGTTCTGGAAGATGTACCGCATGGTCTTCGCCTCCAAAAGCTGTTCGAAAGAGGCAGGAAAAGAATCATGAGCAATCCACAGTTAAAAACCAATAAAGAAGTGGAAAAGCGATTTATACCACGACTGCCTGAGGCTCACTGAATTTCAGTATCTCGGGATAAGTAAAACCCTCACACACACGGCTCGGTGGTAACATACCCCTGGGGTGAGGAAAAGGTTGAGGTGTTTGTGAAGCAGAATCTGGTTCTGAGGGTTATCGCTACAGAAGTTCTGCAGGAAGGTGTGAGCCAGAGTCATGATCTCTTTCATCTTCTCATCTCCCTAAAAGAAAGAGTGGGAAAATGTTAAATAATAATAATAATAATAATAATAATGAAGCATCTTTAATACATTTAAAATGCGGCTCTACAGTGTGAAGTAAAAAACAATAATAACCAGTTAATAAATTAATAAAATAGACTAACAATTAGTTCTGTACAATTAATCTAATTAAAATCGAAATCACAATACAAGTCCATGCAATTATGTTATCGCAAAAGGCGGCAATTTATACTTAGTCTGGAATTTATGTAGTTTTTTTTTTTTTTTTTAAGGTTTAAGCTTTTTTTTTTAAATGCGTTTAATGTGATAAATATTGGCAAACATCCTCTTAATGAGATCATTGTGCTATCGTCTCCTAGCCTAGAGAAATACATCTGGATAATAAATGGTCCATTTAAAAGTTATATAACGCAGAATAAATTGCAATCAATGTGTCAATATAACCAGAATAGCAGTGACCATAAGAAAATTAAATATATAAGAAATATAAAACATGTTTGAACTGGAAAACTCAAATTGAGGCAAATACAGTGAGATTCACTTGAAAGAAGCACTGAAAATTCTGTAATAACGCTCGAAAGGATGAAGCAATCTGACTGAATCAATGTGCTCCTCCGTATATGGAGCTTTGAACACGCCAGGATGCCCCTGAGTCGTAGGTACTGTAGCTCCAAACAGCCATGGTGCTGTTTAACGCCATACCCCTTCACTCAGTAACTCTGGATCAGGATGCTGGTGTACAGTAATGAGCAGCGCATCTTGCATCTTCATAGTGCGAACCTATTGAGTCACCAATTTGCTTAAACAATGTCAGTGAATTTAGTAAGAAATACGGTGTTCCTGATGTGTCCCCTAAAAAGTGTTATTCAGAGGATGGTACAGAAATTGGAAACGACAGGATCATTGATCCTGTTTCATGGCGAATCCCATCCGAAAATGTCGCAGTGCAATCGGTGACTTGCAAGTTCGTCTGCCTACGAAAGGAGACTGGGAGGTCTTATTCAACATTCCAGAGAACTGCAAAAAGGGCAAAATCGTATGCGTATCGTGTCACCGTCTTTCAGGAGGTTAAAGAAAGTGAAAGAACGCAGAAGAGTCGGATACAGTCACTGGTTCCGGTACGTTCTGGGACATGGAGCGCCATGTTGAAATGTGGCTGGCAGAAAATGAAGATCACCGAGCATTGATTACACATGTCTAGGTAAGTTGCGTATTTTTATGGTTCAGATTGCATAATCATAGCGAGAACTATTACAAAATTATTTGGGGCCTCTTTTGAGTGAATCACCCAGTATAAGCTAAAGTAGAGACGAAAGTGGAAATATAAAGCTTTGGACGCTTTTCTTTTTAAATCAGTGATGAGTAGATGAGGCTGGATGAATGTTTAATTGTAGGGTGTTTCAGATCTCTGGTGCATAAAACGTCTCGTTTTTTAGTTTCGTAGATAAAATATGCACAAACCTATCTGATACCTAATCAGACTTTTAGAGATGAATGAATAGTGTAATGAATATTTTACATAATCTGCAATGTTCAGACATATTTTAAGTCCACTCACTGCCTCATAAGGGATCTGCAGCAGGTCCAGCACTACGGTGTGAGCTCCCATGTTCTTCAGCAACCTCTGCTGCTGCACA
The DNA here is from genome assembly GCA_030522415.1 of Channallabes apus. Lineage (NCBI taxonomy): Eukaryota > Metazoa > Chordata > Actinopteri > Siluriformes > Clariidae > Channallabes > Channallabes apus. The sequence continues at coordinate 30,393,337 of CM060110.1, forward strand.
CGACTCTTCTTAGCGGGGTAACACAACTTACTGAGACGCTGCAGGATCTACGGACCAACATGACAACATTAATAAAACGTGCATGATTCATGGCTCACCACAAGACAAATTTCATATTGATAGAAAGATAAAATGGTGGCGACACACATCTTTCACAATGTTGTAGTTGTTGGCTTTGTTGCTGTCTATCTGCGGCTTAACGTTTCCGTCCTGCACTGGACTGAGGATGCCCGTCTCCTGTCAAGAACACACACAAAAGCTCGCTCACTAAACAGCCAGCTCAATACGACTCTAATAATGATGAGAGGTACACAACAGTACCACAGGTCCATATGGGACAGGGATGTGATGACGTCCTGTGGTTTTAATTGATTTTACTATTGGATTTACAGACTGTATTTACCTTATAAAACAGATCTGTAAAATATTCAGGTAATATACTGTATTTATATAATAAACTGATATGTAATCTCCTATGGGGTTACGTTTAACAGGACTACTCAGAGATGTAACACATCTGAGGCTTTTAGCGAAATTATATATTTGATGTTTTGGCCATGTGATCTGCTTAAATAATAATCAAGCGCAATCTTAAACAAGTCTACAAGTGACTTTAGTAAGGTCGATTAAATCACTGTACAAATAAAGACCCTCCTGTCATGTGTGAAAAGGGCATAATTAATTCTTATACCCTTATTTGAAAAACAAACATTTGAACATTTTATTCGGTCTAAACAATACTTTTGATTAAGTATACATTGATGCAAACAAATCGTTATATATCTTTATACATCTTCATATTTAGTATATTATCATTCTCTCGAGTCTGACCACTTGCCACGGAAACATTAATATTAATATTAATATAACATTAAGAGACATTAATATTCAACCTAGTCATTGTGAATGTGTAACTGACCGCAGATATTATGAAAGCCTGCTATGACTACCATTTCTTCCTGTCAATTTCACACAGTAGGTCCAAGTTCAGTCGTTGCCACAAGGGGGCGCACCTCTAAGATTTGCTCCTTAGCCTGGGTTTCGGTGGCGTCTTCATTGCCGTAGCCTCCATTCTTCTCCACCCACAGCTCCGATTTCTCCACAGTCAGACGCAGCTGATCCAGATCAACCTTTATCTGTTTATAGTTTTCCACATCCTGTTCAGACACCAGCAGCTGGACCTGCCAACACACACACACACACACACACACACACACCAACCAACATCATCAGCAACGTGCAAGAAAAAAAAAGAACAAATACAAAGTGACGATGAGGTACAGAAGAGTATGCTGCAGAGCTTGAAACCTGTTTAAAAGCCTGGAGAACCTCCGCTCTTTGGCTGAAGTGCTTGAATAGGAGCTGCAGTGAACCAGAGACCAGAGGAGGATAGTCCTGCATGATAAGGTGAATCAGGACACGCAGAAATGTTGTGCCTCCATCGTCGTCCAGATCCACTGGTGTCCGCTCCTTACCGCTGGTGAACATGGAAACACACCAACCTTCATATCACTTCTAACACTATAACGTCATCATCAGACTGATGAGAAATAAATGGGGAATCAGGAAGAAGAAATAATAGTAATAATAACAATAACGGGGCCTCCGGGTGGCGCAGTGGTAAAAAAGAGCTCGCCCTATCATCCGGGGATAGCGAGTTTGAACCCCGGGTGATGCTGTAAACTCTCACAGCCGGAGGCCTAGACAGAGCTGATTGGCCGAGCTCCCTCACAGGGGAGGGACGAGAGGTACGTCGGGCTCCCAATTACTGACAGCTGTACGGCCAATCAGGGGCGTCTGTGAGCTCACGCAAGCAGAGGGAGCGGATTACGCTGACCTCCGAGTGCGTTACGCTGCCCCCAATGGTGCGTGAGCAAGTAGTTCGAAAAAATGTGG